>PVLA01008454.1:54774-88579 GCA_004027455.1 Hydrochoerus hydrochaeris | reverse complement strand
TACCTTGTATAAACTCAAACTACAACCATGTCCAAAAATACTTTTAAAAACTTTCTGGGTTAAGCAAGTCAAGGCGGCACATGTCTGTAATCCTAGCACTTTTCCAGCCTGAGCTACATGGTATGACCCTGTCTTAATTAAGAAATTGTCCTGGGTTATAAAATTAAAAATTCTAGGCAAATTATAGAGCCTTGCAGTGCCTGGTGCCTGCACTACAGTCTTATAGAAAAGCACCTGCCTTGCTGGGGATGAGTTCAAAGCCAACCTAGACTATGCAGTGAAACCATGTCAAAAAAGAAAGGGAGTGGGTTGGGGACTTAGCTCAGCAGTGTAAGTGCCTGCCTGGCAAGGTCATGAGTTCGATCCCACATACCTCCCCCAAAAAAGAGGGACGGTGAGAAAGAGAGAGAAAGAGAAAACATGTCACGTTCATACAACATCCTTCAATTTCACCAGTAAAACTAATACTGGCTGGGCAGACAATAATACAATTTATTGTCACTGTGATCAAAGAATCACTTTTCTCCTTTATTACTCTACTCTGAAGCCTGATAGGGCTCATGTTATGTGGGTTACTCAGAGGATCTAGAGGAAGTGCAACACTGGTTCTAGCAATAAAGCTACTACTAAAATTACCATCCTTGTAAGCCTGACAACTTTTGCTTCATTCACTCTACTAAATACCAGATACTGCTCACTCGTTCGCTCTCTCTATATATATATTTTTCATTTTTACAAATGAAACCTAAAAAGAGTGACAGCTATCAAGGAACTAATAAAAGCTCTCTGTTCAAAGAAAAAGCTCACAGAGGAGAAAAGAAGCCAAGCAGTGATGGCATATGCCTGTAATTCCAGCATTCAGGAGGTTGAGGCTGGGAATCTCTGCAAGTTCCAGACCAGCCTGGCCTGAAATGCACAGCAAGACCCTGTCTCAAAAAAGACAAAAAGAAAAAGGAAAAGAGAAGAGGAAAGAAAAAAGGGAGCACTAGTTGGGCATGGTGGCACATGCAACTGTAATTACGGCACACTGGGAGGTTGAGTCAGGAGGGTTGCAAATCTAAGCCCAGCTTGGACAATTCAGTCACTTAAGAAAAAGACCAGAGGGGCTGGGGATTTAGCTTAGTGGCTCAAGCACTTGCCTGGCAAGTGTGAGAGCATGAGTTTGATCCGTAGTACCAAAAAAAAAAAAAAAAAAGCCAGAAATGTCAGTCACTGTGCCAAGGCCCTTTGCAAAATTTAAAAAAGGAAGAAAGCACTACAACCTTAGGTAAAACTAATTTCCATTCTAAAAAGTTCAACTGTTAAGAAAACAAAGACATAGAGCTTAGAGTATAGCTCAGTGGTACCTATATGTTCAACGCCCTGGGTTCAATGGGTGGGGGTGCCAAGAAATAAAATTTACCACTGTATTCTTTGATGTGAGACTTTTCAAAAGTCACTGCTAACAGGACTGTTGGTTTCCATGGGTCCCTTCTTTAGATATACTACTACAACTTATCCAAGGACGCAGTAAAGTATTGATCATTTCTCTAACAGTCCAACTCTAATCATAGCTGAAACACTGCATTAACTCCTTTCAGTGTGTTAGAGTGGCTACTAAACCCAATATGTCACACCTTTTACTGTACAAACACCTGAGTTCACCACTCTAGCCTCTGATAATCTAAAACTGCTGATAAGGAAAGGTGCTAAAGGTTCTGGAACCCATAGGAAAACAAAGTTCTGCTGGTTCTGGTGGTATATATCTATAAGCCCAGCACTCTGGGAGGCCGAGGCAGGAGGATTGATTCTGAGTTGGCCAATGCACCAGACCCTGTCTCAAGATTTAAAAACCAAAAAATAAAAAGGATTGGAGATATAACTCAGTGTGAAGGTCCTAGGCTCAATCCCTATAAAACAAAAGTTGACTGAGAAAAGCTATACCACCTTCCCTCCAGTTAAACTACCTTATTCTTCCAAACTTAATACTGTATTTTCCCATAAGCCCCAATAAAGTGATTTATTTCCATTCTTCATTGGCCTAGCCCCTATTAATGACAAGAGTTTGTGTGTTTGTTTGTTTGAATGACAAGAGTTTGAACAAAAACTTATATCTGAAATAGCCCTTAGCAAGCTGAGGATTATAACCACTTTCTTGTACTGCAATATTCTGAAAAACCTATTCTCATTCCATTTGTGTTTTGTTTTTTGATACGAGGGATTGAACTCACAACTTTGCGCTTAGCAAGCAAGTGCTTGAACTGCTGAGCTAAATCCCTGGCTGGTTTTGTTTTTTGAGACATGATCATGCTGACCTCAAACTCTTGGTGATCTTCCTGCCTTAGTCTCTCAGGAATGCGCTGCCACATCCTACTTTATTCTATTTCAACTTACTAAAAAACCACAAGCTCCTTCGAAGAGCTATCCTCTCATCTGTATGCAGCCTACGATAGCAAAATTCAGCACTTACAAACACCTCCATGAGAAATCCCAATCCTTAACCTCATTGACCTTCACAGCCCAACATTTGCTCATTTTCATACTCAAGTATATAGTGCTCCTGGGCTGCCTCCTCCCTCTCAATCTGTTTCTTCTCAAACTCCTCTACTGAGCTGCCCCTGTACAATCCTGAACCCCGGAAATGCTACTGAGTCCATAATTTCTCTTCGTTCATGTGATTCTACGGCCTCTGCCTCCCTGAGCCCACCCTATTCGTAATCCACACACAGTAACAACATCCCCCTTGTCCTTGTGCTTATGGCTCTGCCCAAAGCATCATATGCCTGAATTTTACAAGTGATCTTTTTAGGTCTCTGCTCAAATATCCCTAAAAGGACTTTCTTCATCATTCTAAAAATCACCCACTGGGACAGGCATGGTGGTACACACCTATAATCCCAGCACTCAGGGTGCTGCAGGCAAGTGGATTCACTGGGAGACCAACCTGGGCTACCTAGTGAGTTCAAGGACAGCCAGAAATACATAGCAAGACTGTCTCAAAACAAAAACAAAACAAAATTTAAAAAACTACCCACTGTCCATTCATCTACTTAGTGTCCACCCTCTTCTCCACTAGAATAAGACTTTACTGCTACTGGCCACAGTATCTTCAGTGCCTACCAGAGTAGGTTATCCAACAAATGAACATTCGTGGGAACTGCCCTCGCACTTATTTTTTTGCTAGTATTCTAATGATATGCTACACAGGGTTCTGCCAAGGTAAAACAGGTACATGTCCATGATTTTCTGCATATAAATTTGCCAATAATTGTAAATTATGCCACCTACAGAAAAAAACAACCCTTTGCTGGGTGTGGTAACACATTTGTAACCCTAGCACTCAGGAGGCTGAGGCAAGTGAATTGTTGCAAGTTCAAAACTAGCCTGGGATACAAAGTGAACTCAAGCCTGCACTGCCTAGGCAATACCCTGTCTCAAAAAGACCAAAAAGAGAAAGAAAAAAGGACTCTGCAAGCTAAACTGTCTATGATAAGTAAAAAAATTTTTTGTAATCATTAATGTGTGTTCATTTCAATACCTCTAATGATCTGCAGCAAACTGTAGTTTGTATTTTCTGACCTTGAATCAAAATGCATCCAGTACTCCAAACTAACAGAAGTACAAGTCTAGCAAACATTTCATGTCTGCAGTCAGATATACCAGCCTGAAAGAACACATCTGAGCAGTTTACAAGGTGCATGATTTCCCATCTATAATCCCAGCACATAGGAGGCTGAGACCCAAAGATCAGGAATTTGAGGTCATTTTGGGCTACATAGTAGCAAAATCCTGTCTCAGCTCCCCCCAGCACAACAGATATGTCCCCTCAAACTGTAATAATAAAACTCATGATTCATCATGAAGAACGCACACTTGCCATTAGTAAGAGCGGACAGCAAATTTGACAGGGGAGGATACAATAGAGATTAAATTTAGGGCCTTCACACAGAGCTAATCTCTAGCTCTTTACAGTATTTTTATCTTTCCTATTTTTTCTAACAAGGTCTTGCTAAATCTCTAAACAGCCTGAGCTGGGCTCAAATTTGTAATCCTCCTGCCTTAGTCCCTCCACAAAATGCTGAGACAGTGCTGGCCCTGTGACAATTTTTACATTCCACAAAGTAGTTAAGCTGTGAAGCCTTAAAATGGTGATCCTTTACAGAATTCTTTTTCTACAAGGGACTGAAAAATGCCAGATGGTCTTCTTTTTATTGTAGTCTTTTGTTTACTTTTTGAGACAGTGTTTTTTCCTTGAGACAGAATCACCCTATGTAGTTCAGGCTAAGTCTTGAACTCAGTAAATACCCTGGGTTGGCTTCAAACTCCCAGCCTCAGCTTCCCAAGTGCTGGGATTACAAGCATGCACCATCATGAATGGCAGAGACAAAATCTTGCTATGTAATTCAAGTTGGCCTCAAATTCTCAGCTATCCTTCTGCCTCAGTTTCTACAGTGTTGGGATTACAACTGTGTGCCACCAGGCCTGGCTAGTCTTCTTAGTCTGATTTTAAATAAAACTATGAGCAGGGTGTGGTGGCTCACGCCTGTAATCCCAGCACTCGGGAGGCTGAGGCAGAAGGATTGTTGCAAGTTCAAGACCAGCCTGGGCTACAAAGTGAGCTCAAGGCCAGTCTGAACTGCATAGCGAGACCCTGTCTCAAAAAGACAAAAAAATAAATAAATAAAACTATGTTCCACACAACTAGTATTTATGTTTTGCTCAACTGAAGTCAAGTCTATAGCCACCAGATAGCATATTGCTATTATTTTAGGTTTTGGTTTTCTAGTGTTACAGGCACTCTACCACTGAGCTATATCACCACCATTTAGGTGGGTACTAAGATTGAACCAAGGTACTTTTCACTGAGCTTCATCTCCAGTCTTCAATTTTTTGAAATAGGCTTTCACTAAACTGCCTAGGTTGGGTTCAAACTTGCGATCCTTTTACCTCAGCCTCCCAGAATTTTGAGATTATAGGCATATGCCACTGTCACCACAACCAGTCTGTATTGGGTTGCCAAAAGGATGACTTAATACTAAACTATAAAATCAATTAACTTCAACAGATTTTGGAGGGGAGGGCAATATTGTGGATTAAACCAAGGGATTCTCTACCACTAAGCTACATAACAAATGTTTCTTCTTTATTTAATGTATACTAGTACATATTAACTTTTACAAAACACGGGGTTTCAGTGTGGTATTTTCATACATGTATATAACATTTTGACCATATTCACCCTCCTGATTTTATTTTTTGGTACCAGGGATCAAACTCATGACCTGGCGCTTGCCAGGCAGGCACTTAAGCCACTGAGCTAAATCCCCGGCCCTCACCCTCCTTTATGAACCCCTCCCCTTTATTCCACTCCTTCTGTCTAGTTAAGTCTCCCTTCTATCTTCATGTCATCTTTTTAGATTCCACATATTATGAAAAATATCTGATGTTAGTCTGAGTCTGGGTTATTTCACTTAACAAGTTCATTTTTCTGAAAACTACATATGAAATTTCACTCTTCAATCAGGCATGGTGGCACACACCTGTGATCTTAGCACTCAGGGGACAGAGGCAACAGGATTGTTGCAAGTTCAAGACCAGCCTGGTTACAAAGTGAATTGCATAGAGAGGTCAGCCTGAATTGCATAGAGACTCTGCTTCAAAAAGACCAAGAAAGGGGGAGGGATTTAGCTCAGTGGCATAAATACCCATTTGGCAAGGGCAAGGTTGTAAATTCAATCCATGATACCAAAAAGAACAAAACAAAAACTCCATGTTTTAATGCTACTCTTGAAAAAACTCCATTATGTATGTACACCACATTTATTTTCTTTCTTTCTTTCTTTCTTTCTTTTTCCAGAGATAGGGTCTGAATATGTGGTTTAGGCTAGCCTTGAACTATGTAGCCCAGGCTGGTCTTAAATGCATAGTGATCCTCCTGCCTCAGCTTTCTCAGTGCTGAAATTACAGGCACACACCACTATGCCCTGCATCACATTTGCTTTATCTGTTCATCCACTGATGGGTATCTTGGCGTTTCTGTACCTTGGTTGCTATGAATTACGCTACAATAAGAATGGGTAGGGTTGGGGATTTAGCTCAGCAGCATAAGCGCCTGCCTTGCAAGTGCTTGATCATGAGTTTGATCCCCCCCCCCCCAAAAAAAATGGGTAGGTGGATACTTTTTCATTTATTTTGAGACAGCCTCTAAATTGTCCACACTGATCTTGAGCTTGTGGTATACCTACCTCAGCATCCTGAAAAGCATTACAAGTATGCAATATCATACCTGGCCCCAACTGATTTTTTTTGTGAGTGTGTGTGTGTGACAGGGTCTTGTTGTGCAGGTCAGGGTAGCCTTCATCTCACTTTGTAGCCCAGGCTGGTCTCAAACTTGCAATGATCTTCCTGCTTCAACCTCAGGAGTGTTGGGATTACAGGAGTATACCACCACACCCGGCTTCCATTGATTTTCAAAAATCCAAAAGAGCAGGGAAAGAAGCTGGGCAAAGCAGTGTATGCCCATAACCTTAGCACTCTTGGGAGGCCAAGGTAGGAAGCTATCTTGTACAGCTTTGAAACTCAGTGAAATCTTGTCTCAAAATTTAAAAGGGATTTGCTTCTTGATTTTTGATTTTTTCTCTTAAAAAAAAAAAGAAGGGGATAGGGATTTAGTTCAGCAGCATAAGTACCTGCCTTGCAAGATGCGGTCGTGAGTTCGATCCCCGGTGCCAATTAAAAAAATAAATAAATAAATAAATAAATGAAGAAGAAAAAAGTCAGGCATGGTGGCATACACTTGTAATCCCAGCACTTCAAAGGCTAAGGCAGGAGAATCACTATGAGTTCAAAACCATCCTGCGCTACACAGTGAATACAAGGCCAGCCTGAACCATACAATGAAATCCTGCCTCAAAAAACCATCCTGGGCTACACAGTGAATACAAGGCCAGCCTGAACCATACAATGAAATCCTGCCTCAAAAAGAGACCAAAAAAGCTAGGCGTGGTAGCTCATGCCTATAATCCCAGCACTCCAGAGGCTGAGGTAGGAGGATTGTTGCAAGTTCAAACCAGCCTAGGCTGCAAAGTGAGCTCAAGGCCAGCCTGAACTGCATAGAGACCCTGTCTCAAAAAGACAAAAAAAAAGAAAAGACCAAAGTCATTGGACCAACTATTTCTAAGAAAACAAGAGACATTATGGTAGCCACTGTTGATTTCCTGTTGTCTTGTTTGAAATCCTGTGTTGCTTGTATTGTTTTGTTCCAATCTGTTTTGTTCTATTTTAAAAAAAAAAAAATTAAAAGACGGGGAGGGGGCTAGAGACTGTACCTCAGTGGGAAGGTTATGAATGGGATCAATCACTAGAGCAGGAGGGAAAAAAACAACTGGTAACTCTACAGACAGAATTTTATACCTCTAAACTATGTTCCATAATATAAAATTCTACTAAACAGTACACTCTGAAGAGCAGCAGGTGACTTCTGCCTGTTAACACAATCATGACAGGGCCATAATTCTTTTTTTTTTTTTTTTTTGATGCCAGGGCAGGGATTGAACTCAAAACTTCATGTTTGCCAAGCAGGCACTTACGCTGCTGAGCTAAACCCCCAGTCCCAGGGCCATAATTCTTATAACTTTTTTCCCCTCTATTTTCCTTTTTGGTACCAGGAATTAAACTCAGGGCCTCATATTTGCCAGGCAAGGCACTGCACCACTATGAGCTACATCCCTGGCCCTATAATTCTAATATCCTGCTGCTAGGCAGCTCAAATTGGTACATGTGTGAGTGTCCCATTTTACTAATTTAATTAGTAAAAAGACTGATAAAAGTGAAGGGCCAAGCCAGGGGTTTAGCTCAGCGGCATAAGTGACTGCTTGGCAAACGCAAGGTCGTTGAGTTCAATCCCTGGTACCAAAAAAAAAAAAAGGAAATGGCCAAGGAGATTTAGCTCAGTGGCATAAGCGCCTGCCTAGCAAGCATGAGGTCGTGAGTTCAACCCCCAGTACCACAAAAAAAATAAAAAAAGACTGATGAAAGCGATTAGATCTATTTGTATCACCAGGAATACAAGCAGCCCAGTGGGACAGTCATACATGTATCACTGGTGCTTCAAGTCAGCAGAAATATGTTAAAAGGAAACAGAATTCAACCTGAAAAATAATCACTGTTTATAAAGCACCTAGTCTATATGGCCCACGAGATCCCTCCAAATCTACCTACCGTGCCAGCCAGGATGTCATGGGGGCAGCAATCCAGAAGGTGACTCTTGCAAACACGGTCATCTGTAAACTTGACCCTCTGTCTGGTTTCGTCTCCTGAAATTCATTCGTGATTTTAAATAAGACAGTATTATCACATTAACCACAAAGTATCTGGTATAACAATTCACACCTGGATGATTTGTAGACTATTATTTCTGTGTTCTCCCCATGAAATACAACTGAAAGCTGATAAAAAGCTATTTACAACTGGAGTGAAATCCAGATATTTTGGAGGCTAAGTACATGATGAAGAATCACAATGACAGGTGACTCCACCATTGTGCCAAAGAAGTCATGGAATCAGAAGTAAAAAGCTGAGCACCAAAAGGTCATTAACCCAACATAAACAGGTGGGCAATGAAATACCAAAACCCATGCTAAGCAGAGTACAATGAATCACCATGTATGACACACAGCTGGTAATTTCCACCAACAAAATCTGTTACGTAGTGGTTTGCCTGAAATTACATGAAGCAAGCTTTCAAACTCTATCACTCATATAATCTGGACCTATTCTTTCCTATCCCCCTTTAATCCCCACCCTTAAAAAAGAAAGTTGGCACCCAGGAGTCACTTTTAACAAGACAATACCAAAAAAAGCAAAAAAGAACTAGGTTAGTCAATACACACTGTGAGCTCCAACACATACTGTACCCATCTGCATTCTTCAAGACCTCAGCTGCAGAATTTTATGCCCGCTGTTGAAAAGTTTTAAAGGAAAAGTTTTCTTGCCCACACCTGCAGTAAGGAAGTCAGGGGGAATGATACATAAAAGTAAAGGCAAAGTGGTATGTGACAAAATTTAAAGCTAATCTGTGCATAGGACACAGAGCTGTGTAATAGTCAAGGAGGAATATATTTTAGGATTTGCAAGCATCCAGGATTAATGTAGTGTCTTTTTATTGAAAATGTTTTCTTTCTAAACTACACTTTTAAAATTACTTGTGAAAAAAGCAAACACTTTTTTGTTATAACAGCTTAGAAATTGGTTGTGACTCACGGCTCGATGAACATGAGGCTTTTCTGCAACTCCCTTGCAGATTGATGTAGGCAGGCAAAGATACACTGAACCTTTATAAATAAAATAGAGGGGCCACAATTGTTCAGTTTGTATGAAATAAAAATATGGGAAGCAATTCAAAAGCAACTCAATATACAAAGAAAGCTAAAAGCACTTATTCACCTATGAAATAAAGTGCAAAGAATCTGCACAGCCCTGAGAATGTGCCAGTGTGAACTTACAACTTCATTATTTCAGTAGAAAAGAAAACAAACCACAGAAAGTATATAGTTTTGTAAGGATGCAATCATTTTCTCCTGAGACAACCTCCAGCATATTGCGCTCCTGCCTACAGCACAACCTACCTAACGACTGCTAACAGCTGGCTAAACAGAGGCCCTTCTGTGTGGCTGGGGAGAAAGGGAGCTGGATAAGTACTCGGCAGGAACCCACGTTACAAAAGCTCAATTTCCGTCTCCCCATGTAATGGTACAGAACAAGAACGCCCCGGGGTTTCCAGGCCATCCGGCTCCCTCGGATGTAGCTTCTTCCCCGAGGAGCCTTGGGAAGAATTCCGCCAGCCGGCCGCAGGCGACCTGGAGCCCGCGCTGATTTCCAGCCCTTCGCCGACTTTCCAGTTCGCAGAGGGGCGCGGGGCCGCGGCACCGACGGGGAGGAAGTTACAAGACAGCAAATGGGACTGGGCTGAAGCCCCTCTGGCGGCGCGGACTGGGAGGGAGGTGAACACCTCCCCCCCACTTCCCGCGACCCAAGCCGCTGGGAAAGAACTAGGCCGCCGCAGCCATAGAAGCGAACCTGCTCAGACAAAGGCCCAGCGCCTACCTTCGGCGCAAGCGCAGACGGCAGCGGCCCCTGCCTCAGGCCGCCCGGCGGCCTCGCCTCTGTCCCACCCCAGCCCTTGGCTTGGCCGGCCGCGCGAACTCACCGTCCCGAGCTGTGCCCATGAGCTGGTCCAACAGGGCACGCATCTGCGCCTGGGCGGAC
The DNA here is from genome assembly GCA_004027455.1 of Hydrochoerus hydrochaeris. Taxonomy (NCBI): domain Eukaryota; kingdom Metazoa; phylum Chordata; class Mammalia; order Rodentia; family Hydrochaeridae; genus Hydrochoerus; species Hydrochoerus hydrochaeris. The sequence goes on along the minus strand of PVLA01008454.1, from coordinate 78,334 downwards.
ATGATGGCCAGGATGGGCGGCCGCGACAGCTCCTCTTCGGACGGCAAAAGCAGTAGCGACTGAGGCAACGACGAAAACTGGTAGGGTTGGCGGCTCGAGCCCACTGGGCTCTTTTCCTTCGCGGGGGACGCTGGGAGGAAATACATCTACAGTGCCACACGGCATTCTGGGAAATGCAGTTTTCAGGACTCGGTCAGTTGTCTGTAGTGGTTCAAGGGGCGGAGCCAGAGCTCCAGTTCTTATTTTAAAGGAGATCCCAAAATTCAAAATCTAATCTCTGTACCAAGGCGTGGTGGCACACACCTGTAAGCCCAGGGATCTGGAGGCTGGGGCTAGAGGATCATGGCGAGGTCGAGGTCAGCCTGAGCTAAATAGCGAGACCTTGTCTCAAAAAAATAAAAAGTAATAATCTCAGACGTATTAGTGAAGCCAATAAAATAAAATAGCTTCAGCATGATTGTATCTCAGCTACTTGAAAGACTGAAACAGGGGCTGGGGGTTTAGCTCAGCAGCATAAGCACCTGCCTTGCCAGTGTGTGGTCGTGAGTTTGATCCCCGGTACCGATAAAAAATAAATAAATAAATAAAAAATAAGAAAGAAAGACTGAAACAGGAAGATCATAAATTCGAGCCTAGCGTGGGCAACTTAGAAAACTCTGTTTCAAATAAAATAGTCTTAGGGATGTAGTTCAGTGGTAGATTACCTCTGTGTTCAACCTCAGGTACAAGGTGGGAGGGACTATATATTTTCTAATTGTTTTCAAAATCAAGAATAGGTACTATATTTCTTCTTGCTAGCTGTAAAACTGAGCTTGTCATTTTCTCTGACACTCAGTTTTTACATCTGTGAAATGGAGATAATAAACGTGATTTGCAGAAGATTTTTGTGGAAGTTAAGCATGAAATTATTGTTAGCCTCTATGATTATTCCTATGTAGTATCCTTTTGTAAACTCTTGGTCTGCCTTTCAAGGAGTAAAAGGAGACACATAGCAATTATTATATGTTGTAATTGGGCTATAATATGCATCTACATGTATAAAGATCTGCATATACTTCTACTACATATTTACATGTTTTTCTGTTTGTTTTTTGGGGGTTTTTTTGTCTTTTTGAGACAGGGTCTCACCATGCAGTTCAGGCTGGCCTTGAGCTCACTTTGTAGCCCAGGCTGGTCTCGAACTTGCAACGATCCTTCTGCCTCAGCCTCCCAAGTGCTGGGATTACAGACGTGAGCAACCACACCCAGCTATTTACGTGTTTCTTATACTGAAGCAGAAAACTGCACAGGATCTCTGACAGAACCAACAAGACATGGAGTAACAGGTCAAAGAGCAGTTGATTGGCCTGGGGATTTAATTCAGCGGCATAAGCGCCTGCCTTGTAAGTGCGTGGTTGTGAGTTCAATCCCTTGTACCAATTTAAAAAAAAAAGCAGTTGATTGCGAGCATCCCTCAAATGACTAATGTCTACCTGAGAGCTCAAAACAAAGCCCTGTTTCCAGTTCTATATTGTTTTCATCCTATGTGGCAATTATTTACTGGAAATCAAGCAAAGCAAAGCTACAGAGGCAGAAACAATGAGTAAAAGGAAATGAACAGTGGTCCAGGAGGGAAGAACTTTAGACAAGCCTTTCCAATCCGCTATGCACTGATGTTTACCTCATAGCTGAACCCATATGTGACTGGAGTCAGAACCACCAGTCTCTCCAGGGAGCCCAACTACACCAATTTCCCAAAGCAGTTTAGCTTGTACAGTTAACCCATAGTTGTCCAGCTTCACCCCAAGAGGTGGTCTCCTCTCTCATTCCCTTCTTTGAGGCTCTACTGAAGAGCCACACCTCCTATATCAATTTTTTGTTGTTTTGTTTTATTGGTAGCCATGTTTACATAGTCTTTTATAGATTGATACCATTTGGCCCACATAATATGAGAGATTGTTTTTGATCTATGGTAATTTTTCTTGTTTGTTTGCTGTTATTGTTATTTTTATTGTTATTGTTTTGAGACAGGGTCTCACTTTGTAATTCAGGCTGGGTTGGACTCACTATGTAGTCCAGGCTGGTCTTGAACTGTCAGTGATCCTTCTGCCTCATCCTGCCAAGTACTAAGATTACAGGGGTATACCACCACGCCCAGATGTGATACTTTTTATCATAAAGTTCAAGACCTATATTGTTATTGGTAACAGACAAGGGATAATCAAGCAAATTCCCATTAAAGCAATGAATCTTCCCCACAAGGTTTTAAAACCACCTACAGCTGAGAACCATCCTTCAAATATTTATCCTGAATTTCATCCTTTTCAAGTATGGACTGGTACATGGGCTATCTCTTGTATCCTCTCAATGATTTCATCACCTATCTTTGATCATCTGTTTAAAGGCATCAGTTGGTTAAATTGAACCTCCTGAAAACTCCTTTTTTGGCTAGTAATTAATCTAATGTTAATGTTTTGATATACTGTATTTTTTTGTTGTTGTTGTCTTTTTGAGACAGGCTTTCTCTATGCAGTTCAGGCTGGCTTTGAGCTCACTTTGTAGCCTAAGCTGGTCTCAAACTCACAACGATCCTCCTGCCTCATCCTCCCTAGTGCTGGGATTACAGGCGTGAGCCACAATGCCCAGTTTGATATACTGTATTTCTAATTTTTGTCTGTTGGTTAGCTAAGAGATTCAGCATGTGAACAGTTTCATTGGTTATGATTTTTAGTACAGTTTGTAGTCTAATAATTTTATTTAACATATATATGGGAGTTCGATATCCCCCACATCCCATTCTCTATCCAAGTGGCTGGCCCATAGTTTTGGATTATTTTTTCTGGTGGCCATTTATCATCTTTACCCATGGTTATAATCACTTCCCCACAAGGGAGTGAATGTATAGAGGATAGCCCAATAACTCCCCATGATACAGAGGCAGGAGAAAGAAGAATGGTTTTACAGTGTCCAAAATTAATTCCTATCCAAATTGTTGGGAGTTGAGCACATGTTCTATTCCCACAGATCCAATATACCCCCCTTGGAAGCTGACCAATGGATGGAGGCAATCAGGTTTTTCCATCTGAGACTCAAATCCAGGAACTGAGCTAAGGGGTTGACTTTAGTTTCATTTCCACACTGTTCTATGCTTCCTTTGACCTTATTATAAAATCTTTGTCCCAGGGATGGGGGATGTAGCTCAGTGGCACAAGTACCTACCTGGCAAGCACAAGATCATGAGTTTGATCCCTGGTACAAAAAAAACACTTTATCTCAGGCATGTCACCTTCTTTATCTAGACCTGGATTTTTTTTTTTTTCCTTTTCAGGTGAAACGTCATCTCCCAGTGATGCTGGTTTTCAGGACCCATGAGTTGTTTTTCTGAATAGACAGTTGTGTGGTCCCACTCTTACCTTTTTTTTTTTTTCATTTGTTTGTTATTTGAGCTTTATGATTGGATGGGTCCCATTTTCTGTCTTCCCAGGGCCACTGGTCCATAGGTCTCCCCACACATGTAGCAAGAGTTGATATGAGGGGGTGTGTTGTATTTTTGCTAGTCTCATAAAGAGGCTGTGGGGTCACGGTGGGGATTTTTAGAATTGAATCATTTCCTCATAAAAGGAATGGAAAACCTGGAAGCTAGAGGTGGCTGGGGGCATAGGTATGTTTTTTGATAGGGACTACCACCATCCCTGGGTTACAACCCAAACTGTCGTTCAAATCCAAAATCTTTTCTCTTTTTCCCATTCTGGGTCTTGGAGGTCTAGTATATCCAGAGTAACTTGATTACATATCCTGAGGGTACAGGAGGCTGGATGCTTTAATCTTCCTAGGAAGGATTCTGTTTATCAAGTGGCATGACTTACACCTGACTAATATACACAGGCAAATTTGCCTATATCATGTCACTGTACCAACTCTCTCCCTAGGAAGATAGATATAGATATAGATATAGATATAGGGTTTTTTTTAATAGCTGTAGTTTCTTTTTCATTGTAGGCCTGTACATCCTGTGCCTGTATAAGAGGGAAATTTAGTTACCCTTTGTTTAGGAGTAACTTAGCTTATTCACCTGGGCAGCAAAATTAATGGCCATGCAGACATCAAAGTATAGGGTTACTAGATCTCTGGTTTTACCCTCATAGTTCTGTTTATCATGGGTCTAAGCCATTTTTCTCCTTTTCCCATAATGTCTTCTTCTAAGACTCAGAGTTCAAACTCCCAGGTGGTTCCCAACTCCAGATTGAAGCAAGGAATTGGAGTACTGTACTTAGGCTTACAGATCTTGTAAACAGGTTGTGAGCAAGAGTCCTGATAATTTTTTCAACACAATTATAGTAAGTGTCAAAGAGCAGAGCATTCATGACAGAGTTCCTTCTTTGAGTGACACACAGGCAGGGGTCACAATTATTGGTCACCTATACAGGTACTGCCTCCATGTATGTTGCTTTTTGCATGCAAGAAATGAGGATCCCTAGTACACAGCCCATACCAGCATAACATCCTGACCACAAGAGGAAAATGACAACTGGCTGACACCTTTTGCTGCATTTCTAGTTGCCTGGGGCAGTATCATTAAAGGCTGTGGGAAAAAAAAAAAAAAAAGGAAAGAAACTCAAATGTGGTTAACGACAAAGGACTACAGTTCATTACAAAACAGTCTCAAAAGAAAATGACTGCCGACCTGCTGGATCCCAGGAGGCTGCACAAAGAAGCAATTCGCCCGCCACCCTCTTGGTAAGCTCCTCTCTCTGGCGTGAGCCAGGAAGAGATCAGTAGGGTCTCCTGTGAGCCTACCGGTGTGCGGGCTTGGAATCAAACATCCCAAACTCCCCCTCCCCCTGTTAGCAACTGGGACAGATGTCTGAGCATCTCTTGGGAGATGACTGTATGCAATATAGCAAATATGGGGTGTCTCCTCTATCTTCTCTTTGAAAACAAGTGTTGTTTTCAGTTTTGCTTCATTATGATTAATTGCTTTACTCAATATTCTCTTTCGACTGATTTTATAATGTTCTGTCTTTAGTTTGATTTTGCTATACCTAATTGACTAGACAACTATCATAAAGATAATGAGATATACTATGGTATTTATTACTGTTATCCCAGTAACCTGCTGTGAAGTTCTGTACCAAATTTAGTGCACTGTCTCAATTGGCTTTGTTCTGTTGTATTTCTACTACCTTTAAAAATAAAATTTAAAAAAAAAAGAAGAATGAGGGGAGAAATCCAATGCATATTCCACTGATCAGCAATTAAGAATATGAAAACACTTGGGATAAAGCATAAAAGATGAGGAAAAAATACATAAGGGGCACATCTTCAGTTGATCAGTGCCTTATAAAACACATAAGTTACGTGTGACTTAAGACATCTTTTAATTTGAACCAAATAAAAAGTCACAAAAACTAAAAAAAAGGGGGCTGGGTATTTAGCTCAGCGGCATAAGCGCCTGCCTTGCAAGCACATGGTCGTGAGTTTGATCCCCAGTACCGATGAAAAAGAGTAAAGAAAAAAAAAAGAAGAAGATGACCGCTGGGGGTTTAGCTCAGCGGCCTAAGTGCCTGCTTGGCAAATGCAAGGTCATGAGTTCTATCCCCAGCACAAAAAAAAAAATGTCCTCCCCAGATAGTGTCCTCAGGTTTGTGCGGTCAGCTTCCATTTTCACTAGAGCAGGGCTATTGTTTCTCAATAATGTTCGCAAGGTCACAGTCAGCATCCTTTGGTTTTATGAAGGTCTCTTCCAGGTCAGGATGACTTTAGTGTCATGGCAGGGATCTCTAGAGCAGCTCTACTCTGGAATCATCACCCTTTTTACCTGACATGCCCATGTCTTGTAACCTAAGCAATTACTTTAAAGATAACAACATGTAGTGTATTAACGATTGTTATTCTCATATTATTTTGTTATGAAACTTTGTTTTATCTTCTTTCCATAAAATAAAAATATTTTTAAAAATGCTAATGAGAGTTCTCTCATATCTAAGCAGCTATCTCTTGGGAGATCTTTTTCAGCTCAATTAGTTTTTTTTCTTTCTTTTCTTTGTCCCCTTTGGTCTTTTTGAGACAGGGTCTTACTGTGCATGCAGTTCAGGCTGGCCTTGAACTCACTTTATAGCCCAGGCTGGTCTCAAATTTATAACAATTCTCAGCCTCCCAAGTGCTGGGATTACAGACATGCACCACCATGTCAGCTTCAATTAGGTGTTTTTCTAGGATTAAGCCAACTTTCTTAGGATGGGAGGATGACTGGTCTGTTTTCTTTTCTCTTTTCTTTTTTTTTTTTTCTTTTTGAGACAGAGTCTCTCTATACAGTTCAGGCTGGCCTTGAGCTCACTTTGTAGCCCAGGCTGGTCTCAAACTTGCAGCGATCCTCCTGCCTCAGCCTCCCATGTGCTGGGATTACAGGCATGAGCCACCACGCCCGGTTTGGTCTGTTTTCTTATGAGGAGTTCATCACATCTAGAGGACCATGATGGCCAAGGTTTGAATCTTAATGAGTCCTGTCTCTTGGCAAAGTTTTCCTAGCCCCGACTTTAGGGTCTTTTTTTCCCTGCTTTTCCCGCACTCTGAGGCTGACAGGCTGCATGCAGATTCCAATTAATCCCTAATGATCACACCACCTCTTGGATCAGTGATGTCACAAAGGCAAGTTTATTGTCAGGACCACACTCAAAGGGAGACCATAGTGGAGAATGATTTCTTATAACAGTCACTGTATTACTTCTTGGGTCTTTTCAGTTTGACAAGAGAAAGTCTCTACCCATTTGGAATAGGTGCAAATCATAACCAGGAGGTAGCAGAAACCTCCACATTTAATCAGTTCCATGAAATCCACCTGACTATCTTCAAATGGTGCTAACTCCACATTTTTGATTCCTATTGGGGTCCCCAGACTGACTTTGGGGTTGTGCTGCATGCAAGTGACACAGTACTGAACAATCTGTTTAATCAGTGCAGTTTTGGAGATACAGAAATACCAGCCAAGTAGAATGTCTAGTTTTTCCCTTCCTAAGTAGTTTCATGAGCCATCAGTACCAGCTGGGGCCCAATGTGGGCAGGCACTACAGCCTATACCATTTGTTCAGTCCCTTAATCTCTTCTTCCTGTTCCATCCATTAAACTTCCTCTCATGTATATATTGGTTTCCTCTTCTGGCTCCCAGGGGACTGTGGCAAGCAGCATAGTGTCTGATCTTACACTGGCAACCTTAGCCTCATTTTTAGCCTTGTCATTACCCAACTGTACCTTAAATTTCCCTTTCTGGTGCCCTTTGCAGTGGACAACAGCAACTTCATTGGAAGCCTATACTGCTTCTAACAGTTGAAGAATATCTTGGGGGGTATTTGATATTTTCCCCATGTGAGCAGGCCTCTTTCTCTGTGTAGTGCCACACATACATGTAGAGTTAGGAAGGAATACTTAGAATCAGTGTACATATTTAGTCTCTTTTCTTTCCCTACCTCCAGAACTCAGATTATGGTGATTAACTCTGCCCTTTATACTGAGGTCCCTTATGGTAATAGGATTCTATAACCTCTGTTAAAGTGACAACCATGTAGCCAGCTTGCCTCCTCCCTTTCTCATCTGCATGGTTACTACCATCCATGAAAATCTCTAAATCAGGCTGCTAAAAGGGCTGGTTGTGTAAGTCTGGCCAACTGGAGTAGACTTGTTCTATAGTCTCCTCACATTTATATTGGGGTCTGTCTTAGTTACTTTTCTCTCATTGCTGAGACAAAATACCTAATGCCCAAAATTAAAGAAGGAAAGATTTATTTTGCTCACACTTTATTTAAGCTTCAGTCTGTAGGGGCTGGAGATTTAGCTCAGTGGCATAAGCACCTGCCTTACAAGCACACAGTCCGTGAGTTTGATCCCCAGTAAAGATAAAAAAAAAAGTCTCAGTCTGTAATCAGCTGACTCCAAGGTAGGGTGGAGTGGCAGAGGGGCAATAGTTCATGACTGCAAAGACAGCAAGAGCAAAGGGGGAGGAGCAAGTCTCTTTTCTTCCCTTATATTGTATACTGGCTATCTGCCCTAGGGGTATAGCACTCACACTCCTAATTCCAACACTAAATAATGAACCAATCACAAACTCTAGATTCAGCTGCCTCCAAAAAGTCCACCTTCCTTGACCACTTAAAGCTTTAGGGGGACATCCAGATTACAAACCATAACAGGGTCCTTCATTTGGGGGGAGAAGGGTGACTGGGTTTAAATTGTTGGAAACTTACAACCTAATGTGAAGATTCCCAAAAAGTGAACTCTGACATTGGGTCAGGTATGAATTAATGAGCCAATGATAGCTTTAACATTCATCAGAGTGACAACTGTGTGTCACTCACAAATCTTGGTGCAGAGTCAGCTTGTCAGCCTCCTTGGTCAAGAAAGTAGTTACAGTGAGAGCTCTCAAGCAAGGGGGCCAGGTTTGTGCTACTTCATTAAGCTATTTTAACAAATAGATCACTAGCCTTAGCTAGGAGCCAAGGGTCTGAATGAGTACCCCAATAGCCATCCTTGTTTTCCCTTGGTCACTTAGAGGTGAGCAACTTACTCAGGTCAGGGAGGCCTAATGCTGGCACCTCTTGAAGATTTTCCTGTAGGGCCTTGAAAGCAGTTTGTTTGAGCTGGGCATGGTGGCTCATGCCTGTAATCCCAGCACTCGGGAGGCTGAGGCAGGAGGATCATTGCAAGTTTGAGACCAGCCTGGGCTACAAAGTGAGTCCTAGGCCAGCCTAAACTGCATAGTGAGACCCTGTCTCCAAAAAAAAAAAAAAGACAAAAAAAGCAGTTTGTTGTTCTTTTTTTCCAGTTGAAAGGTTCTTTTTCTCTCCTCTTTATAGAGGTTTTGTCAAAATACCATAGTTAGGGATCATTATTTTACAAAAACCTGGTGCTTCCAAAAACTTCCACAATTGCCTCCAGGTCTTAGGCTTGGGTATGCTCTGTATTGCCACCTTCTGGGCTGTCCCTCACCTCCTCCCAACTGTATCTTTTTCCAGGACATCTTAAATCCCTTTAGGCACAAGTACCTTCTGTGTTTTTCTTACATCTCCCTCGGGTTTTATGTCCTAAGAAGAGATCATCAATATACTGTAACAAAACACATCCCAGAATTTGTGCAGGGAATGAGCAGAGGTCTCATGCTAATGCCTGCCCCAAAATGGTTGGGGAGCTCTTAAAACCTTGTGGCAGCCGAGTACAGGTGAGTTGGCCATGTTGTCCAATGCTGACTGATCCCCACTGAAAAGCAAAGAGTAGCTGGCTCTCTGGATCCAAGCATATGTAAAAGAAGGTATCTTTTAAATCTAGACAGGTAAACCACACCTCTGCAGATGGCAACAGTCCTATCAGAGTGTAGGGATTTGGAATGGTGGGGTATAGAGTTATTGTGGCCTCACTAATTGCTCAGAGGTCTTGGACTTGCCGATAGTCTCCAGTGTCTGCCTTTCTAACAGGAAGAAGAGGCATGTCCGTGGTGATTGGCCCTGAACAAGAATCTTGTAAGTTTGCAGTTTTTCTTAATGTGGCTCATTTCCTCACTGAGCTGCCCGAAAGATTGGATATTAATGCTGAGCAACTGGCATGGCACCCGGCTTGAGTTCTGCCTTGACTGGTGGGTGATCTAAGGCTAGGCTAGTCAGGTTGTCTTCCACCCAGACTTGGGACTAAAATCCAAGTAAGTCCCTGTTGCCCTCAGGGGCCTTTTGGACCAGCCTGTCCTTTCCTTGGTCTTGGCTATAGTTCAAGATGTATCCTTCCATCTCCAAAATTATTATTATTATTATTATTATTTTGTACCAGGGATTAAACTCATGACCTCATGCTTGCCAGGCAGGTGCTTACACCACTAAGCTAAATCCCCAGCCCCTCCAAAATTATTTTTTGTCCTTAATTTGGTCAACACCTTCCTCCCTAAGAGGGGAACTGAGCAATCTGGCATATACAGGAACTGATGCATCACTTCATGGCCTCCTATTTTACAAATTCTTGGCTAGCAAAAAGCTTAACATTTAGGTTGCTCCCATGGTCCCTTTGATATCAACACTTTGTCAGTTTACGGGCCTGGTAGGAGATGTCATAATCAAATAGGCCACTCCTGTGTCTATCAGGAATTTTTTTTTTTTTTGAGACAGGGTCTTGCTTTGTAGTCTAGCCTGGGCCTGGACTCTCTTTGTAGTCCAAGCTGGCTTCGAATTTGTGATGATCCTTCTGCCTCAGCCTCCTGAGTGCTGGGATTACAGGGCATGCACCACTACTGCTGGTTTATCAGGAATTTTATTGGGTTGTCCTCCACCTTTGCATAGATCATGAGCCCTAGGATCAGGAATGCGGACTCTATTGGTCCTCAAAGGGAGAGCTTCCTCCTATTATGAAAGCAGAACTAGGGGCTGGGAATTTAGCTCACCTGCCTTGCCAGCACATGATCGTGAGTTTGATCCCTGGTACCGATAAAAAAAGAAAACAGAACTAGTCACTTCTGGATTCTCAGCTTGCTCAGCCATTTTCCTCTTTAATTTTGGGCATTCACTCTAGTAATGACCCCTTTCCTTGCAACAGTCACATTGGTCCTGCTCCAAGGATGGACATGGCTTGTGGGTGTGATTCCCTCTTAGTTTCTTTTATGTGTGCCTGGAGCCTCTGTCTCTGTCAATTTACCTGCCAGGGACATGTCAATGAGGTTGGCCATTTTCTTTATTCATCATTCAACTTTTCTGTGTTCTTGTACATCTCTGCTGACAAACACTTTGCTGGTGACTTCCAGGAACTGGGCCATATCTGCGAAGCCTTCCAGCTTTTGAACCTTCTGATGAATGTCCCTAGCACTCTGCCTCACAAAGACTGTGTTGATCATCTTTTGGTTCTCAAGGACCTCTGAGTCAAAGGGTGTGTAGGTATGGTAGACCTCGCAGTCATTTAAGGAATGCGCTTGGACTAATCTTTTATTCAAACATGTCAACAACTTTTTGTAGATTCCCCCACTTTCATTTTCAACTTTGTACCACATCACATGCAAATATTGTCTGTATAAAGGAAAAATATGAGAACAGGGATATAGCTCAGTAGCACAGTGCTTGCCTTGTAAACATGAGGTCTTGAGTTTGCTTCCCAGTACAAAAAAAGAAAAAAGAAAAGCAGAAATATAATCTCTTTAGTGTAACTGTGATGGCTTTCTATTGTACTTCAAATAAATTTAATTTCTTAGCCTATTATTATCTGAGAGATCCAGCCCAGCCCTGATGGGACCCTATCTCATATCCATTCTATTCTCTAGATTTACTCTGGATACTGTAGTCATTAAATACTTTTCCTGGGATTAAAGAATTTGTGGCATGGAGATTGGAAGTTTAAAGCTAGGATTGGTGATACAAAGCTGCAGTCCTACTCTCAGGGATGCTGAGGCAGGAAGATTGCAAATTCAAATCTAATCTGGGCAATTTAACTATTTAGTGATACCCTGTCTCAATTTTTTTTTTTTTTTTTTTTTTTGTCTTTTTGAGACAGGGTCTCGCTATGCAGTTCAGGCTGGCCTTGAGCTCACTTTGTAGCCCAGGCTGGTCTCGAACTCAAAATGATCCTCCTGCCTCAGCCTCCTGAGTGCTGGGATTACAGGCCTGAGCCACCACACCCAGCCCCCTGTCTCAAAATTTAAAAAATAAAAGGGGTGGACCTTCCCTAGAGGAGACATGCCAGCCCCTCCTCCTTTGGGTGACTTGAGACCTTGTTAGGCTCTTAGTCCTCGGGCTGACTGTCTTTCAGAAAAGGAAGAACCTAGAATTGAACACAGCTGGAACCCAGCCTAAACACCATTCCCTTGAGCTGGCCCTGGAGGTCATTCAGAAGCTCAGGGCTGCATTCAGGGTTCATCTGCCTTTGGTTTAAATCCCTTTGTGCAAGCAAAGCTGGCACTGATTCTTTTTTTGTGCATTATGTAGAATTCTTTTTAATGTACATAAACTATGCACTCTTGTGAAACATGTATGCCTGCATATTTCTAGTCAGATTCTTTAAAATCTTTACATGTAAAAAATAAAAATAAAAGGGCTGGGGTTGTAGCTCAGTATAAAGGCCCTGGGTTTAGTCCAAAAAAAGTTAAAAAAAAAAAAAAGGCTAGGCACTGTGGTACATGTTGGTAATACCAGGACTTGGGAGACTTAGGTAGGAGGATTGTTGTGAGTTTATTTAAATCATCCTGGGCTACACGGTGAGTTCAAGCCCATCCTGAACTACATAGTGAAACCCTGTCCAGAAAAATGAGAGAGAGGAGAGAAAAAGGACCTTTTTTTTAAAAAAAAAAAATACAGTCTTGCAAAGTCACTATGTAGCCCAGTTGGGCTCAGACTTGCAATCCTTCTGCCTCAGCCTGTCAAAGTGCTGAAATTACATGTATGTGCCTTTATGCCTGACCTGGGTTCCTTCTTTATAGGTGAAGCTATGAAGGTGAGAACAGATTAGGTAACTGTCTGTGAGTTTGGTCTACAGCACTAGGCAAAAGAAAAGGATTAAGTAACTGGATAATGGTCACAGAGCTGGTCAGTTGCTAAGCTAAGACAAAGACTGTGCCCCATTCTACCTTCAACCAGGATTGTCCTGGGGGTGCTTATGGCAATTCACCTACAAAGTGTTTCTGGTTCTTGCAAAACTGTGCACAAATGTTATCCGGTAATGCTTGCTGCCAAGACCAAGCAATCAAAATATGCTGTACAAAAGAAAGGAGATCAACATGAAAATATTAGTTGAATAAACTGTATTCTATTTTTAATTCTATTTTTCAGTTACAGTCATAAATAATTTGCAACATCTGAGGGGGGAACATAACAGTAGGCAGATCTTTTGTAGAGTATGGTTATAATTTAGGACTGCTTATACAGTAATTAGAAATAGAATTTCATCTTTTAAAGTCTTTCACAAATGATGATTTAACAGATCCAGGCATGATGGTGCATGGCCATAATCCCAGCACTGGGAGGCTGAGGCAGGAAGATCATCATGAGTTCTCAGCCAGTTGGCTACAGAGTGAGTTCAAGGCCAGCCTGAACTACATATCTAGACCCTGGCCTCAAAAAATAAAAAAATAAACAAACAAACAAAAAAACCTCAAAAAGATGATTTAACATGATTTCTGCCTTGGGAGACAGACAAAAACACTTGCTCTACTAAGAGTCCAACAAAGACTGTGGTCATTGTCTAGAAGCATCTGAACTCCAAATACTCTTGGAGAAGATTAAGTAATATTCTACACCAGGTGTAATAACATATGGCTGTAACCCCACCTTTCTGGAATAATGAGAAAGGAGAAGCAAATTTTAGCCCAGTCTGAGCAACCTACTAATTTAGTGAAATTTTAAAATGGAGGGGGCAGTGCAAGGGATATAGCTCAAGGTGAGAACCCTGGGCTTAATCCCTAGAGAGATAAATAGATAGATATGTAGATAGAGATAGAGAGAGCTATCTGTAACTTATTTGAATAGTCATTCAAACCAAGCAGTTTTAATCTTTGAATTATGTACTACTAAATCACCAAAATTATAAAATCAAATGACCAAGTATTGGTGAGAATACAGAGAAACTCTTATTCTAATATATTACTAAAGATACTACAAATTGTAGGACAATTGGGCATACTCTTTACCCCAGTGATTACACTTCTAATGTCTAGGGGTAGGGGTTAGCTGCTGGTACACACTTATGATCAGAGCACTCTGGTAGGCTTTGGCAGGAGGATTGAAAATGTGACCCCAGACAGGGCAATTTAGAAACTTCTCAAGATTTTGTCTCTAAAATAAACAAGGGCTGGGGATTTGGTTCAGCAGCATAAGCACCTGCCTTGCAAGTGCACAGCTGTGAGTTCGATCCCTGGTACCGGCAAAATAAATAAATAAATAAAAATGTTCTAGGGAAGCCAGGCATGTTGGCACACACCTGTAATCCCAGCACTTAGGAGCTAAGGCTGGAGGATCATTGTGAGTTTGAGGCCAGCCTGGGTTATAAAGTGAGTTCATGGCCAAACTGCATCACAAAACCCTGTCTATAAAAAAGCACTGGGCGTGGTGGCTCATGCCTGTAATCCCAGCACTCAGGAGGCTGAGGCAGGGGATCGTTGTGAGTTCGAGACCATCCTGGGTTACAAAGTGAGCTCAAACCAGCCTGAATTGTATAGGGAAACCCTGTCTCAAAAAAAAAGCACTGGGGGGAAAAAAAAAGCACTGGGCACTTTGCTCAGTGTGATGGCCTTGTGTTCAATCCCAAATACCTTCAGTATGATCTTAAAGAAATGGCTGATTCTAATTCTGGAGCAGTGTACATAGAAGATGAGCTTGGAGTACCTGGTATGGCCAAAAAGCAAGAAAGTGCTAAGCAAACATAAATAACACACAGTAATAGAGATAGTTCAAAGGCACACAACAGAACTGAAAGAGCTCCTAATTCCCAAAGCTGGTATAATTTGAATAACGAAATAGGTTGCTGGGGATATAGCTCAGAGGCATAAATGCCTGTTAGGCAAGAGCAAGGTTGTGAGTTTGATTCCTAGTACCAAAACAAATTAATATTGGGTTATAACTCGAAGTATAAGATATCTATGCACCAAACTGATATAAATATATGATTGACTACATAAATAAGAATAATATCCCATGCAGATTTCTAGTTTTTTTTCTTCTTTCCTTTTTTTTTTTTTTGTCTTTTTGAGACAGGGTCTCACTATGCAGTTCAGGCTGACCTTGGACTCACTTTGTAGTCCAGGCTGGTTTTGAACTTGTGAGGATCCTCCTGCCTCAGCCTCCCAAGTGCTGGGATTACAAGAATGTGCCACCACTCCCAGATTTTTCCTTTTTTTTTGAGACAGGGTCTCCCTTCATAGTTTAGGCTGGCCTTGAATTCACTATGTAGCCCTAGGCTGGCCTCAATTTGGAGTAATTCTCCTGCCTTAGCCTTCCAAGTGCTGGGATTACAGGTGTGTGCCACCATGTCCAGCTCCTTCCAGTTTGGGGACAGGGTCTCCCTTTGTAGTTCAGGCTGGCCTTGAACTCATTGTGTAGCCTAGGCTAGCCTTGAATTGGTGGTGATTCTTTTACCTCAGCCTCCTGAATGCTGGGATTACAGGTGTGTGACACTACAGCTGACCGTTAATTATTATTTCTATTCTATTCTTCATATTGTGTAAGTTTTACTTATTCATGTTCATGGCAGCTGATCCTTTTTTCTGCCATCTTGGATCTTCTGTTGAGCCTAATAACATTTTTTTTTAATTGGTACCGGGGATTGAACTCATGACAGCGTGTTTGCAAGGCAGGTGCTTATGCCACTGAGCTAAACCCCCCAGCCCCCCGCTTTTTTTTTTGTACCGGGGATTGAACTCATGACCTCATGCTTGCCAGGCAGGCACTTAAGCCACTGAGCTAAATCCCCAGCCTCTAACTTTATATTTATTATTATTATTTTGTTTTAATTTTTTTGAGACAGGGTCTTACTATGTAGTTCAGGCTGTCCTTGAACTCACTATTTGAGGCTGTTCTCAAATTCACAGAGATCTTCCTACTTCAACCTCCCAAGTACTGAGATTATAGATAGGTATGTGCCACCACTCCCAGCCTTTATTATTTTTTATTAGTTTTTTTTGTTTTGTTTTGTCTTTTTAAAGACAGAGTTTCATGATACAGTTCAGGCTGTCCTTGAATTTACTTTTGTAGCTCAGGCTGGCCTTGAACTCACAGCAATTCTCCTGCTTCAACCTCCCAAGTGCTGGGATTACAGACATGTGCCACTACACTCAGTTTATTATTATGGTTTTTCTTTTAAATTTTGTTATTATCATGTTTGGGATTCAGGTTTATGTTTTTCAACTCTAGAATTTATAATTGGTATTTTTCTTTTTTACATTTGGGTTTTTGAAATAATTTCTATGTCTTTATTGATATTCTCTTGTTTTTTCAAGACAGTCTTGGCATGTTACTCAGGCTGGCCTCAAACCCATGATTCTCCTGCCTCAACTTCCCAGCTGAGCATTATACCAGCTGGTATATAAATGTGTGCCACTGGGCTCAGTTTATTGGTATTCTCTCTTTGACAAATTAGTGTTGTATTTCCCTGTAATTCTCTAGTATGATTTCTGTAAGTACTGCAAACATATTTATAACAGTTACATTTAAGTCTTTATCTGTTCAGTTCATCATCTGGGATGCCTTAAAATTTCCACTGACAGCTTTCAAAAGATCCCAGATTGACCCAAACAAAGGACAAGAATAAATGGCCAGACATGATGGCACATTCCTGTAATCCCAGTACTTGGGAGGCTTAAGCAGGATTAGTTGAAGTTGCAAGACAGCCTGCACTACATAGTGAGATCTTGTCTCAAAAAAAAAAAAAAACCCAAAAAAAGAATATATAGTGTTTATGGAATCTATGGGGTAGCGGGTAGCACGTGTACGGGGGGAGTTTTATTGCACCTGTGTTTTTGTTGATTTGTTTTGCTGTGTCTTGAGTATTGAACTCAAGGCCTTCACACTAACCTATATCCCAGCCCTTTAAAAAAATTGTTTTTTTAAATTTTGAGACAGACTCTTGGTAAGTCACTAAATTGCCTATTCTGGACTTGTACTTGGTATCCTCCTGTCTCAGCCTCCCAGCATGCTGAGATTACAGGTCTATGCCACCACACCTTGCTATATCTATGTTTTTATGCCTTTTCATGGGATACTAATCACATGACCATTTAAAATATCACTTTAGGGTGTGAATTTTGCTAATAAAAGTAAACATAGGTTACTTTAGTTAATATCCTACTAATGTTTTTGTCCCTTGCCACATATTTTGTTCTTTACCATCTAGAAAATTTCCTAATTGGGTTTTGGAACAAATAGGTCACTTCCCTGAGTCAGTTTTCTCCCTCTCTCTCCCTTTATCTCTGGGGCATTTACACTGAGCTACATCCCCAACCTTTTTTTAATTTTATATTTTGAGACTGGTTCTTGCCAAGTTGCCCAGTCTGGGCTTAAACTGTAATTCTTCTGCTTCAGTCTCCTGGAGTGTTGGGATTATATGTGTGCATCACTATGCTAGGTTTCAGTGGGTTCGATTTTAATAATTTGGGGGAGGAAAGAGTTGAAACAGACTCTCTATGTAGCCCAAACTGGCCTCAAACTTAAAGGGGGATCCTCCTGCTGAGCCTAGAGAGTGCTGGGATTAAAGGTATATGTCACTATGCCTGGCTTGATTTTAATGATTTTATTATTAGCATTTTGGTTTTGGCTTTTTATCTCTGCTGATTGCAGTCTTTGAGACCTGAACTGACTACACAACCTTCTATCTTTTGGTACATTATATTGATTTTATTGCCTTAAAAGACTGAGCTGAGCAGCAGTTGGGTGGCTCAACCAGGATAATCACCCAGGAATTTGGGGTCAGCCTGGGCTACATAGCAAGCACAAGGGCAACCTAAACTATATTGTAAAACTCTGTCTTAGGAAACAAAACAAAACCAAACCAAAAAACAACAAACTGATTGAGACAGACATGATATCCCAAGCCTGCAATTCCAGCACTCTGGGAGACTAATGCAGAAAGATAAAAATTCAAAATTGGGGGGCCGGGGGTTTAGCTCAGCAGTGTGCCTGCTTGACAAACGTGAGGTCGTGAGTTCAATCCCTGGCACTAATAAAATAAAATAAAATAAAATAAAATAAAGGGCTGAGGATTTAGCTCAGTGGCATAAGCACCTGCCTGGCAAGTGCGAGGTCATGAGTTTGATCCCCAGTACTGCAAAATAAAATAAAATAAAAATTCAAAATTGGCCTGGAAGTTCAGCGACTTAGCAAGACCTTGTCTTTAAAAAATGGCTAGGGTTCAAAAAAAAAAAAAGGCTGGGGATATAGCTCAATTTGAAGGTCCTGGATTGAATTCTCAATAACACACACACACACACACACACACACACACACACAGTGGCTTTTTAACTCTCAACTGGTTTGTTAACCCCTTAAAACTGAGGGCTACCAAAAAAAAAAAAAAAAAGCTGGGCTTGGTGGCACAAGCCTGTAATCCCCTCCCTCAGGAGGCTGAGGCAGGAGGTTCACTGCGAGTTTGAGGCCAGCCTTGGTTACACAGTGAACTCAGGGGCAGCCTGAACTACATAGTAAGATCCTGTCTAAAAAGAAAGAAATGGCTAGCCTAGCTATGTCAGTGAGGCCTTGGGGGAAAAAAGTGCAAACATGCTTATTATTACAAAGTAAACAATAAGAAATCTATCTTGTAACAATATACAATGTGTATACCATTTTTACCCTCTAATTATCGTGCTTTGAAATTTCATTTTCTCTTTAAAATAAAAAGTATCTTGGGTCCACTATACCTCATGCGAACGTTAGGATAAAATTAATGAAGCTGAATATTAACCCAAAAGAAGCTCTTGCATATAGATATTTAAGCCGGGCATGGTAGCGCATGCCTGTAGTCCCAGGATGGGGAGGCTGAGGCAAAGGGATCACTATGAGTTCTAGACCAGCCTGGGTTACAGCTGTGAGCTCAAGGCCAGCCTGAACTGCATAAAGAGATTCTGTCTCAAAAACATATAGGTAGATAGATAGATAGATAGATAGATAGATAGATAGATATGGCAGATGCCACTCCAGATTATTGGAAAAGGAGGAACTAATTCAATAAATGACACTAGGACTCATGGTCATCCAGCTGGAGAAAGAAATTGTAAGCATGCGAGAAGATACCCAGTTACCACGCCGGCAGCAAGAACGATTCCACAATGAGGCCCTCGCGCGACCGTGGGGCTCTGTGGACGCAGCCCCCCAAGGCCTCCCGGAGCCTGCACCGGGGCCGCCAGCGCGGTTTGGAAGGAGGGGTGGGGGTCACGCTGAAAGCCAGAGCTGGCTCATTCTTTCGAGAACCAACATGCCTCCTTAACACAGCCCCACTTGGTCTCAGAGCAGAAACTACCCAACAGCGCGGCTAGCCGGCCAGAGGCCGCAAGCCAAGCGTACTGAGCCCACCAAGGTATCCACAGGCCAGACGCCACTGCCTTTCAACCACTAGTCTCCAGCCGGAAGTGACGCCAGTAGTGGGCCCAGTGGGGCGGAGGCTGTGGCGCGGGAGGAGGAAGCTTGTGGTGGGTGGTGGGTGGCCTGAGGCAGGGCCATAGGTGATCCGCGCTGGCGGTGGGGGGGAGGGAGCGTGACACAGGCGGGGTCAGGGCCTGGTCTGAGGCGGGGCATTAGGCGGGGTCAGATCAGGCCTGGGGCGGGGCCATGGGGGGCGGGCCCCGAGGGGCGGGTCCCCGCGAGGGGCGGGTCCCCGCGCTCCCTCAATTGCTCCACCTCGGCTTCCGCACCTCAGCCTCTTGGTGTCTCGGTCCGTGGCTCTTGGTCTCTGAGGTCGGCTCCGAGCCCGCGCTCACAAGGGTCTGGTCGTGCGAGAGGGTCCCAGGTGTGCCTTGGATCTCTTGGCCACCGTCGCGAGCAGCCCGTCTGGAGACCGGCTGAGGTAACCTGATGGTGTTTCGCCGCGCGGCCTCGCGCTGGCGTAGGGCCAACCGGGTTCAGCAAAGAGCCGGCTGAAGCTGACGCCGTGCCCAGCTGGCCGGGATGGGTCGTCTCGTGACCCCTGGCAGCTTCACCCCGCTCCCGAGGCTTGGGAGTTGCGGGATTCGGCGAAACCCGTAACATTTTTCTCTGGGGATGTCAGTAAATAAGTGAGCAGCTGCGGAGCGTGCAACTAGAAGAAAGGGGAGGGAGGCATTAAATGCGGGGAGTGACCGTGGGTTGCGTGTGGACGGACGGCTGCTGGGCCGCTTTGCCCTCACTGGGATCCTCTGGGCCTCCCTAGTGAAGAATCCATGAGAACCAGTTCCACACTATGGAGGAAAAAGTTAAGGGAGCTAGAATAAACTGATCTTAAGGGCATGAAAGAAATCAGGATTGGGTACTACGGGACTCCTCTTCTTTCCCCACCCTCTTCAGTGTCTTCTCTGCTCAATTTTTGTTTTGTTTTGCTTTTGAGACAGGGCCTCATTATGTATCCCAGACTGGCCTTGGATGCGTGGCGTTCTTCCTGCCTCAGCCTCCCGGGTCCTGGGATTACAGGCATGAACTACCATGCCTGGCTCTGCACTATTTCTTTGTTCTGGCTCTTTTTTTAGGTTCCTATGGCCATTACTTCCTAGTATTAATTATCTGCTGGGATGTAACAGGCAAAAAGTTTAATGGATTAAAGTGACCTTTATTTAACAGTTTCAGTTGACCTTTATTTCCATCAAGAATTCAGCAGTAGTCTAAGCAGGTGTTGGTGGCTCACTGCCCCTGTGGGGCTAGAGGGCCTAATTCCAAGATGGCTCCTTACAAGGTTAATGGTTGGAATTATTTCCTGGCCTCATAGCCCTTCCCCTAGGCCAGTTGTCCTGTCTGGGTAGCTGTCTTACCTTATAGCTAGTCATCTGAGAGAGAAAAGGGTTTGGGAGGATGTGGAAACTTTTATAACATTCATTCATTCATTTATAGATACTGGGTATCAAACCTGGGATGTTCTGCCTCAGAGCTACATCCTCAGCCTTTTTAAATTTTTATATTTATTTACTCATTTGTGTTGTTGGGGATTGAGGCCCTTTGCACTGAGGTACCTCACCAGATTTTTTTTTTTTTTAAACACGACTCAAATTTGTAAACCATATGGCTCCACCTCTTGGTTTAGACTACTGGGATTATATGAACCCTAGATCCTTTTGTTTTCTCTTCTTGTCTCTTCTTTTCTTTATTTATTTTTGAGACAGGGTCTCCCTATGTAGTTCAGGCTGGCCTTAAACTCAATATGTAGCCCAGGCTGGCCTTGAACTCTTGGTAATCCTCCTGCCTCAGCCCCTGAATGCTGGGATTATAGGCATGTGCCACTATGACCATCTCTGACTCCTTTTTGTTTTTTATTTGAGACAGTCTCATTAGGTTGCCCAAGCCAGCATTCAAACTTAACCATCTTCCTGCCAGTGTCACTCAGTGCTGAAATTATAAGAATGTACTACCCACATATAGATACCATATCTTTCATGATCTGATTTTGGAAATCTGGGGGGTTTTGTTGTTTTTTGAGGGTCTTTCTATGTGTTTAGGCTGGACTTGAACTCACTGTGAAGCCCAAATTGGGCTCGAATTTACAGTGATCCTCTTTTCTCAGCCTCCCCAGTGCTGGGATTACAGGTATGCACCACCATGCCAGGCCTTGATTTTGGAAATTTTAAGGCCTCTTTCACATGCTGTTTGTTAGTATTTCAAAATACAAAGAACTTCACCTTTTGAAGGGATACATAGCAAAGAGTTAGTAAACATATTTGAAAACCACTTACCATCCCCGTAGAGAAGAAATGCCTAGATTCTTTAATTCCAGTCTGAATCTAATATTCATTTGAGCCTTAGTTTATTATTTTTTTATTTAAAGAGAAAAAAAACAGGAAAAAGGTAGAAATATTACAGAATTTCAAGAAAAGATAAACAATAAGAAATCACTAGTTGTTAAATTACATATTGTTCTTTTAGATCTTTTTGGAGGAGGGTTGAGACAGGGTCTCACTATGTAGTTCAAGCTGGGTTTGAACTCAGTATGTAGTCCAGGCTGGTTTGAAACTCTCAGAGAGCCTCCTGCCTCAGCCTCCCAAATGCGGGATTATAAATGTGTGCCACCACACTCAGTTTGAATGTTTATTTCTGTGGATCTGATTAGTTAGGCCTGGATAAGGAGCCTTTCTGAGGTCTTGTAGAAAAATAAAAAATAAGCCAGGCGTGGTGGCTCACGCCTGTAATCCCAGCATTTGGAAGGTTGAGGCAGGAGGATCATTCAGAGTTTGAGACCAGACTGGGCTACAAAGTGAGCTCAAGGTGAGCCCAAACTGCATAGTGAGACCCTGTCTCAAAAAACCACAAAAATCAATCAATCCATCAATAAAAATAAATAAAAAATAGCCAGGTATGGTGGCCATGCCTATTATTCCAACACTAGGGAAGCTGAAGCAAGAGGATCCTTTTGAGTCTGAGGCTAGCCTGAGCTACACAGTGAGCTCAAGACCAACCCAATCTCATCTCAAAAAAAAAAAAGTATATATACTCCTCAGTATGTATGTATATGTATATACATATATATATATGGCGCTAAAGCCCTGAGTTTGTTTCCCATTATGCTGGGGAAAAAAAAAAGATGTTTATTCAGACATGTGGATGCTTATGTTTATTTTCTGCCCTGTGCTACTTTGCTTTATCCTGGGAAGCAGGCAATAAAAACTAGTGTTTGCCTTTAGATTCCTCACAGTGTACAGGGAGCCCCAGAGCAGTGTAAGGGGATAAGCTAAGATAGGGAGCAAGAGGCATCAGGGAAAGTGTCCAGGACATCAGTCATGAGTGGGCTTGGCATTTGGAGTGAATAGAGGAAGAAGACATGAGATAGGGAGTGAGGAACAGTATGACTAAAGAGACAGGATGGGGACAGATGGTGGGCATAGGGTTTAAGGAGGATGACACTAAAGAAAAGCAAGACTCAGGAGAGAGCTAACCAAGTTGTTGGATTTGTTTGTAAACAAGAATAACACAAGCATGAGATATTTTTAGGAAGATTTGAGCGCGCTCCCAAAATCCTAATGAGTTATAAGAATATTACCTAAAGCAGTTGCTACTGAAAGGAGGGGCTAGGTTGAAGAGATAGATGAGTTGTAATCTTTTTGTATGCTTTAAAATATCCTGTGTTACACATTGTATGTATCGGTCTTTTTGTTGGTTAACTTCATATTTTTGATGGTACTGGGGTTTGAAGTCAGGGCTTCATATTGAGCTTTATCTCCAGCCCTTTATTTATTTTGAGACAAGGTCTCACTAAGTCACTAAATTGCTTAGGCTGGATTTGAATTTGTGATCTTCCTGTTTTAGCCTTCCAGAGCACTAAGATTACAGGTGTATACCACCATTCCCAGGGAGGATTGTTTTTGGTTGTTGGCCTGCTCTTTTGCAGGGTCTCACTATATATATTGTAGGCTAACCTTGAACTCACTGATAACCCATGCTGACTTCCAATTCTTAGCAATCTTCATGCTTCCCAAGAGCTGAGATTACAGTCATGAGTCACCACACCCCACACCTCATGCCCACTTTTAAAACTGGTCTTCATAAAACCGCCATATTTAGTGTATTTTATTCCCAGTATCATGTATAATATCCTTCATGAAATTTTAGTCTGTCATGATGTCACAATGTAAAATGTGGTGGTGCTTTCCTGTAATCTCAGCATTTAGGAAGAAATGTAAAATGTGGTGGTGCTTTCCTGTAATCTCAGCATTTAGGAAGATCACAAATTTAAGGGTAGCCTAGGCTCTGTAGGAAAGACCTCATTTTAAAAAAGTCAAAATTCCTAAGTAAATGACCAGGAAGCAGATGCTGAGAGATACAGTGATTATCTCTTAAAGTGAAGCAGATTTTAGCATGATCAGAGGTGGAAGATACTGGTTTCTAAGTAAAAATTACTGACTATAGGGCCGGGGATTTAGCTCAGTGGCTTAAGTGCCTGCCTGGCAAGTGTGAGGTCGCGAGCTCAATCCCTGGTA
>PVLA01008454.1:0-54674 GCA_004027455.1 Hydrochoerus hydrochaeris | reverse complement strand
CTCATAGCAATCCTCCTGCCTCCCAAGTGCTGAGATTACAGGCATGTGCCACCATACCTGGCTTCCCTCAGCCTTTTTTTCTTCCTAGTATTTGATTTTGAACTCAAGACCTTCAACCAGAGCTATATCCCTAGACCTTTTTTAAAAAATTATTATTTTAAACAAGGTCTCACTAACTTGCTCATATTGGGCTCTAATTTGAGATCTTCCTGCCTTAACCTCCCAGAGTGTTAGGATTACAGGCCTGTGCTACCAGGCCCAGCTTGTCAGTTTTTTAGAGAATGCTGCAAGGTATCCCCCATTATCTTAGAAGCCTTTCAGTTGTATAAAAGAGAGGAGCTTATGTTGACTGCATTTCTTGTGATACTTTTGCCTCTTTCAGGGAGCCACGACCTTAAAAGTTTGTTCATATTTCAAGAATGACTGTGGGCCTATTCTTTGTCTTGAGATTATTGTTGGTGAAGAGAGAAGAGTTGTTCATTGTAAACAACTCAACACTGTAGCTGTCATTGTCTGACAGCTGCTTTGCTCAGCTGAACAATGCTGTGCTGCCTGACTGGTTCTTGTGGGTGTCTCTCTCACATACCTGAAAGGGCACTGAGCTTCTGGATGGCGGGAAAGGGGGGTTAAAGGGTACAGCCTGCTAGAGGATGCAGCTTAACTACCTCCACAAACTTTCACAGAAGCAAAAATCAGCCACACAGACAGTTGACAACACTGACCATAAAGACATCTGCATACTTTAACAAAAACTACAGTGCCCACCAAGATGTTCCTGGTTTTCACAAGTCTTCCTCAAACTGTACCTATTGTGCCTCCCTGGAAGGCTGTTCTGGCCCAAGCACCCATTCCCTCCTTGCCCTGCTGTGGTTTTCAGGTTTATAAGCCCACGACTCCCTCCCTTTGGGGTCTCTCTGTCCGCGAGACAACCCCTGCTCTGCGCCCAATAAACTTCGTGGCAGAGTGTTTCCATCGTCCTTGCATGGGTTATGGTGTCTCACTGACCTTTCAGTACCTTGTAGTAAACTGCTGTCAAATACGTGGGCCAGTCTTGGCAATGATACCAGTTACATAATGTAAAAGATAGTCTTAATTCATTTGGGTGCATGTCTATTTGTAGGGACTGGCATTTGGACACACTGACTGTTAGATTGGTTAGTAATTATATTATAGATCAGGGTTGATATGAAGATTCAAGCCTTGGAGCAAAGAGAATGACTGTGCATTACCTATTCATTTTTGTTTTTTGAGACAGGGTCTTGCCATGTAGTCCAGCCTGGCCTTGAACTTGGGCAATCTTCCTATCTCGGTGCTGGGATTATGGGCATGAACCACCATGCCTGGTTTATTCATCTTTTTGTCTAGAGAAATGGTCTGTAAGATTCTCTTGTGCCTATTTAACTGATATCTGAGTGCCAGCTATGGGTGTGGCTCAGGGGACACATCCTCCTAAACTAAAATAGCTTTTAGTCTGGCAGGTAAAGTGAGTATGAGGAGAGCTTTAAAAGAAAAATACTTCATTCCCTGGGAATGAAAGGTGATTAACCAAAGTCAGCAGGGGTCATCAAGCCTTTCAAAAGATTTGTGCTGTTTAAGCTGTTCTTTGGAGGACTAAATATAATGGACTTCCAGGCAGGAGGACTGGCCTTGAGTGCTGAGAATTTATGTTCCTTACTTGTCAAGTCAAGAGTACAAGTTAAGGGGCCAAAGATTATGAGCAGGCAACTCACAGATAGAACATAAATGTCCGATGAATACATGACAAGTTACAAGATACTGCACTCTGTCCCAAGTGATTCCTGATTTAGAATAGTAACCTGAGTGTGAATTAGAGGCAACGGTTTCCCAACTAAAAGAAAGAAATCTATGCTACTCTTACCCAGATCTTGTGAATGACTGTTGCCCTTGTCAGTATGTAGTGCTAGAGTAGCAAGGTAATCTTTTCTTTACCCTTTTGGTACAGCAGCCCTGAGTTTCACCCTCTGTACAGAAAGGGTGGGGTCGGGATAAAAACTGGAACTGCCTGTTATTTGTTCCGATACTTTTTTCATTCTGTCTTATCTGGAGTTTTATACTTTCCCTAATTAAAAAAAAACTTGTAATAAACCTTTTTACTTTCTGTTTTCTCCAATGCAACAAACTGTTCTTAGAGAAAGAACTCTGGAAGAAAATAGAAAAGCCTTTTATGTGCTTCCTGTATATACTGTGGTGTTCCTGCCTCCTTGAAATGTTAATGAGCTTCATAAAGTGTTGTGTAATTTTTTTTTTTTTTTTTTTTTGGTGCTGGGGATCAAACTCATGACCTTGCATTTGCCAAACAGGCACTTACACTGCTGAGCTAAACCCCCAGCCCCTGTTGCATAATTTTATTGCTCTTCCCCATAATCAGGGTTTTCACTCTGGACCTGGTCCCTGTGACAGGTGTGGCAGCCCCAGAGCCAGTGGCCTTCAACAGAGCAGTAGCTGAGTGTCTTAATTTCCTGGTAGCTCCATAATGTGAGGGAGTAATCTCTTTGAAAAACCGTATTCAGGGATCATCTTACTTCACATTATCCTTTGAGCCACTTTGTTTTTCTGGGATTGAACTCAAGCTCTGGTACGTATTTTATTTGTTTGTTTTCGTCTTTTTGAGACAGGGTCCCACAATGCAGTTCAAGCTAGCCTTGAGCTCACTTTGTCACCACAGCTGGTCTTGAACTTGCAGTAATTCTCTTGCCTCAGCCTTCCAAGTGCTGAGATTACAGGTGTGTGCCTGTATCCGGCTAACTCTGGTACCTGTTAAGCAAGTGCTTTACCACTGGGCTACGCACCCTAGCCTTTTTTTTTTCTTCTTTTGTTTTTTTGAGACAGTGTTTCATTATGCAGTTTAGTCTGGTGTTGAACTCACTTTATAGCCCAGGCTGGCCTCAAACTGAGATACTCCTGCTTCAGCCTCCTGAGTTCTGGTATTCTAGGTATGCAGCACTATGCCTGACTCTTTTTTTGAAGCAGGGTTTTGCCTCAAACCTGATCCTTCTGAGTAGCTGGGATTATGTACCACCAGATGTGGCATTGAGTCACATTTTTCACTTTAATCAGTATACATCATATTGATGCATTTTCTTTACGTTTTCCTTTGTCTCTTTGTTTTGTTTTGCATGACAGTAAGGCAAGAAATATGGTTACCATTTCAGAAGCTCAGAATTGATAGAAGAAAATTCTAGTTGATAACAATACTGGAAGAATTTTCAGTTTCTTTCTTCAAAATTACCATGGTGTGAGGGTGGGGTAGAAGTAAACAAAAACACTGATACAAAAGAGAGAAAGAAAAAAGTGCCAGTTGTGGTGGTGCATGCTTGTAATCTCAGAACTAATGAGCTGAGGTAGGAGGATTGCTGTGAGTTGGAGGTCAACTTCACCTACATAGTAAGTTCAAGGGCTGTGGTCACTTGAGCATCACATGTACTAAAATTGGAACAATACAGAGAAGGATAGCATGGCCCCTGCATGAGGATGTCACACAAATTCTGAAGCATTCCATATTAAAAAAAAAAAAAAAGTTCAAGGGCTGCCTGAATTACATAGCTAGGCCCTCTCTCTCAGTCCATCCCTCCCTCCCTCCCAAATCTAGGGATCAAACCCAGGGGCTGTCTGGGTGTG
This sequence comes from Hydrochoerus hydrochaeris, assembly GCA_004027455.1. Classification (NCBI taxonomy): domain Eukaryota; kingdom Metazoa; phylum Chordata; class Mammalia; order Rodentia; family Hydrochaeridae; genus Hydrochoerus; species Hydrochoerus hydrochaeris. The sequence goes on along the minus strand of PVLA01008454.1, from coordinate 51,035 downwards.
AGGCAGGGTCTCTATAAATTGCCAAAGTGGGACTTGAATTATTGAATCCCCCCTTGTCTCAGCCTCCCTCCTGGCTGCATTATAAGAATGTGCCACACCTTAGCCTTAGCTCTCACCTTGGATTTTGCTGTAATAGAGCACACATGTTATCCTTTAGTTGGAAGTTTCAGAAGCCTCTTTCCCACAGTGAGTCATTCCTGTCCTAGAAAATGGATAATAGACACGCGATGCCAAGGATATCATTTGTCTAAAATTTAGGATTTAGCTCAGCAGCACAAGCACCTGCCTGTCACATGCGAGGTGATGAGTTTGATCCCTGGTACCAAAAAAAAAAAAAAAAAATGTGATTTAACATTTCATCTTGTTATTAGATGTGAAATACTCTCTCTCTTTTTTTTTTTTTTTTTTTGTACCAGAAATTGAACTCAGGACCTTGTGTTTGCCAGGCAGGCACTGAACTGCTGGGCCAAATCCCCAGTCCTAGACATGAAATACTCTTTATGTGTCTCTCCCTGTTTATATGGACTCCAACAACAGCAGTTACAATTTAGAAAAAACCTAAAGTGCACAAAAACAACAATTTAGTTTAGGGAGAAACCTTATTGTTGAGCTGTTGGGGTGGTGTGGCACACATTGAGCTCCTTGTGTGTTATGAGCAGGGTGGCAACATTACCTCTGACTCAGCTGAAGGAGAAGAGTTGTTTTCTGTACAGTGCTATGGAGACCCCACCCAGCCCTGTCTGCCTTTACTTCTGAATGAATGCAGACCCCCTGGGACCTATGGAAGCTTCTAGTCCCATTAGGAAAGAGAATTTTGTGTCCTGCTCCCAGAGCCTCTAGATCACCATGTCCCCTGAGCACATCTTTCTGCCAGGTTAGCTAGAGGGTTGTGGCACTTTGCTGTTTGAGAAGCTTTGAGATACAGGAGGTGAAAGGGCTGAGAAATGAAGCCTTGTGGAGAATCTGGTGAGCATAGGCTGGCTTCATGGCTTATTCCTTTGACAGTTTTCTTGCATTGTACCAGAAAGAACACTAAGAAAGCCAGGTACAGCCCGAAAGATAAAAAGGAGTCACTCTGAGGGCCTACTCACCTGTCAAAAGCTGTAGGGTAACACTGAGATTGTTATGGTTATTAGCTTGCTCAGCTTCTTGTTGTTGTTTAATAGCCAAATGGCCTGACTCTTGTGGTTGAATATAAGTGCTGAAATACAGCAGGGACAGTGCCTGGCCTAGGTTTCCCTGACCTGGAATCCATGAAGGATTTTCTGGGCAGGCAGACCAGCCTCCTAAAGCTTTGGTTAAAGCTCCAGGTTATTTTTAAAGACCACAGCAGAAAAAAATAATACTTTCTTGTCATTGCTGAGAAAATCTTTGCAGCTGTCTCATATTGTCCTTATTTACAAACTGGGTGAAACGTGAACTAACTGACTGTGACTGTGTTGCTTTTGAGGTCTTAATAAAAAACCCTTGGTTTCTGGTGGCGGAGTAGAGTTCCCAGGAAAGTCTTAGCTGGGAATCCTGTGGATCTTATGAAAGATTTCTGATCAGCATTTTAATTTTCCAGAGGCGCCTTATCTGACTTGAACACTCATTAAAGCTGGTGTGGAGGATGGTTAGCAGTAAGAGCACTGTCTCTGACATTTATATTGTCACCATGTAATCTAGCTTATGTGACCCTTGAATGAACATTTGTATTCTGAGTGCTTTGGGGGTATCATTATAAATGAGTTATGCAGTATCCACCCTCCAACACACACACTAAGGAAAGGGAAATTATTACAATGGGTCATGTTCAGGAAGTCAGTAATTATTTTGAAACAGAGAACTGTAGCATGCCAAGGTTCTGGCTGCCTTTTCATATGTCTTCTTCAAGTTACCATAAAACTCTGCTATTATCAATATTCTTCCCAAAACAAACAAAACAAAACAAAAAAGTTCCTGCCTTTGGAACAAAATACATAGCTTCATAGTGAGGTGGCTTTGAGGCATTAACCAAGGCTGCCTGTAGAAAGTTTGTTCTTCCTCTTGAACTTGTATGAACCTCTAATCACACCCCTTGCTAAAGGTTTTTCTTTTTTTAATTTGGATTTATTTTTAACTTTTTGTTTTGAATTAATTATGCTTTGAAAGATGTTACAGAAATAGTGCAGAGCTGCCCTACAGCATTCCTGTCTATGGATCGTAATATCTGGCCTGGCTGCCATGCTTTATCCAAAGCCAGAAATGGGTCCCAGACACAGGCTTTACTTCTTCCAGTGAACCAGTGTTTACACACTATTTTGTGTGTGCCTGACTTTAAATCTTCATCACAAGTAGACGTTTGCACTACCAGGATGACAGTCAGTATGCAAAAGTGCCCATCAAAGCTGAGGGACCTGTACTATACCCCTTCCTCGCCCTCAGTTATAGAAGGCTTTCTAGACTTTGAGCACCTACATTCTCACTGTCATCTTTCAGTACTGCCACACTCAGCTGCAGGCTTCACAGCAGTACCTATGTAGTTTGCTCCTACAAGAAAATAAACTGCTGGATACAATTTATTGTTATTCTGTGAATGGGAAGGAGTGAGTATTGTGTCTCTGTCTAGTGCAGGTTAAAATCATAACATTGTTTTATTTGATTTGGGCCTGAGGTCTTACCCAGTGCTTGGTTCTTCGTTTTCTTTTTTTTTTTTTTTTCTTTATCAGTACCAGGGATTGAATTCATGACCTTGCGCTTCTAAGGCAGGCACTTATGCTGCTGAGCTAAATCCCCAGCCCCCTTTCTTTTTCTTTCTTTGTTTTTGTTTTTGAGACAGGTCTTACTATGTAGTTCAGGCTAGCCTTGAACTCATGTTTCAATTTTCTTTCTTTCTTTCTTTTCTCTTTTTTTTGGTACCAGGGAGCAAACCCATAACCTCATGCTTGTCAGGCAGGTGCGATTTTTATTGCTGAGCCAACCCCCCCCCCCACTCAGTTTTCTTTCTGAAAGAATAGACATCTCAGCGGGGCATGGTGGCTCATGCCTGTAATCCCAGCACTTGGAGGCTGAGGCCGGAGGATCTTTGCGAGTTCCAGAGCAGCCTGGGCTACAAAGTGAGCTCAAGGCCAGCCTGAACTGCATAGTGAGACCCTGTCTCAAAAAGACAAAAAAAAAAAAAAAAAAAAAAAAAAAAAAAAAAAAAAAAAAAAAAAAAAAAAAAAAAAAAAAGAATAGACATCTTCACAGAAAGATCATAGTATCAGCTGGACATGGTGGTGGACACCTGTAATGTCAGCACTCAGGATAGTGAGGCAGGAAGATGGCTGTGAATTCAAAGCCAACCTAGACTACATAATGAATTCAATGACAGCCTGAACTACATACCAAGTCCCTGTCTCAAAAAAACAAAAGAAGAAAGATCACAATATATTTCACATATTTTTATAAAGTATCTATTTTTTAATTTAATTTTTTCTGGCTCTGGGAATTGAACCCAGGCCTTGTGTATACCAGGAAAATGCTCTACTGCTGAGTTTTCTCCCCAGCTCCTAAGAAATATCTTTAGTTTTAGTGGGAACTTTGTTAATGTGAAGTCTTGGGACTCAGTTAATGATTAGAAGGCAGGCACAATCCTGACAGAGTTCCTTATCTTTTTACCGGAAATACTATACTTCCTGGGGCTTCTGTCCATTTGCTCTAGTGCTATGGCCCAAAGCCCTTTAAACTTTCAAAGGCATTACAAGTTAGAATTTAACATCTCCCTTGTATGAACCGTTTATTATTGACTCCAATATAAAAATAACCATTTGAAGGCAGCTTTTGCCAAGAATGTGGACTGTGGTCTTCTGGCATGACCTGTAATATGATGAAGTAAGGCCTGGATGACTTTGTGGCCCATCCAGTAGAGCTAAGTATAATATTTGCCTGTATCTCAGTCCTCTTTTTTTCCCGTTTTGGAACTGGGATTGAACCCAGGGCTTCATGCATGCTAAACTTGTGCTCTGCCACTGAACTGTATCCCAGCCCAGTTTCTACATTTGATTATTATTTTCATTACTTATTATCATTATTTTAGTTTTTTTTTGAGACAAGAGTCTCACTTTGTAATTCAGGTTGGCCTCAAACTCAGTGATTCTCCTGCCTTAACCTTCCAAGTGCTAGGAAACCTCCCAACTGCTAGGATATGGCTGTGAGCCAACACAACTATCTCTGTATATTTTGAAGGTAGTCAGGAGATGACTTCTGTTTGTTTAGTATGTTGGTTGTTATCTCCAAACTTCGCTAAGCAACTAAGAAAAGTATAAGGGAGAATAAAGGGAATTGAAAAGCCCCTAGAAGGCCTGGCCTGAGAATATGGGGTCAGTCACACAATTGCCAATTCAGAGGGTGCTCAGTTTGTCTGGGAGAGCCCCCATGGCAAGTCTTATGGGAGGCAGGGGCAGTATCCAGAGACTAGGAAGCATGGTGCCTGCAGTATAGCACTAACTGGAACTTACTGTGGTCATGGTCTTGCTGGCTCCTCAGTCATCTATCCCTGGTTGCCTGCTGTTTTCTAAGGGTTGGGCTCTTGTCTTCCCTTGGGTACTAGCCAGTGTTCTTCTAGCAACTCCCTTTCTACCTAAATTAGCCAGCCTTTTGACTGTGAAGAACCTTGACAGTCCTACAGGCAGAGTACCATGCTAAACTGTCACAGAAAGGAAGTAGGGGAGCCTAGAGGTGAGGACAGGCATTCAGGCTCCAGAACCTCAGGCTCAGCCACCTCCCTGGATCAGTGCTCACCAAGGGGTCAGTTGAAGGAAGAGAATGTGGCTCCAGAAACAGCTATCCAATATCTTGGGTCTGTTTCTAACTCATGATGATGCTCCCTTTCTGGTGTGATGAATTAAAACGAGATCCCTTCAGTAGCCAGAAAAACATTGGCTTTCAGTCATATTTGACTAGGGAAACCAGAAAAAGAGAATGATAATAAGGTAACAATAAGGATGTATAATAATAATGTTATCATGGCCTTGAGTGTTGGATAGGATTTCAAAGGCAAGGGTTCTTAAGCAAAGAGAATGGGAGAGTGTTGACTGATGCTTCTCAGGGACGCTGGAGAATCTGTAACTCATCAGGTGAGGAATAAATGTAAAGAGAGCAGGTGAAAGTCAAATGAATATGGTTTTTATTAAAACTCTTTAGATACTTGGAAGGTACACGCATAGAAAAAAAGGGTTGACACTGTTCCTTACCACAGGAGGTGGTAAGGAAAGTAGGCTTTAGCTCAGAATATAACAATCCTCTGAGAGGTCTGTGAAGCACTAGAAGGTGTTTCAGCTTTCTCTGCCAAGGCAGGTTCAATGTGAGCTTAGCCTGCTTCTGCAAGATTGTAGAAAGCATGGTTTCCTAGCCTTTGTTCACCTACCACTCAAGATTTTTGCCATACCTGTGTAACAACTGTATTAACAACTATTTAAAGCTTTTCTTTCTTTTTATTTTCCTTCTTTTTTGCAGGGTCTTTTCTGAGGCAGGGTTTCACTATATGGTTCAGGCTGACCTTGAACTCACTTTATAGCTCAGCTGGCCTCAAACACTGCAATCCTCCTGCCTCAGCCTCCCTAGTGCTGAAATTACAGGTATGCGCCACCATGCCCAGCTACTTTTCTTTTTTCTTTTTTCTTTTTTAATATGTTTTTAAAGAAAATGTTGGGAGAAACTGGGGCGCAGTAGGAACCTTGCTGGAGCCCAGACCCTTGGGTCCCTCATGTGTGTGCTGGGCCACCTGCTACTCCCAGCTCCTCCCTGGCCTGGGCCACAGTTCTCTCACCCTTACCAAAATAGTGACCAGGTTGTATGTAACTGGGCAAAAAATATAAATGTACAGATTCAAGAAGCCAAACTCCAAAGCAATATAAACTTAAATCCATGCTAAGGCACATTACAGTCAGAATTCTGAAAACTAAAGACAAAGGGGAAAAATTCAAAAACAAGATAAAAGATAGAATTGACACCTTATTATTTTGGAGGTGATGGGTGGCAATTCAAATAGCAGCAGATTTCTCATCAGAAACCATGGAAGTCAAAAGAATGTAGCATATCATTTTTCAAGTGCTGGAAAAAAACAACCTACCAAGCTTCAAGTTCCCTCATTAAATTCTTTTTTAGGAATGGTAAAGAAAGAGAGACCTTAACACATGAAGAAAAACTAAACTAAGGGGATATACTGCCAACAGACTGGCTAAAGATGTTCTTGTAACAGAGAGAAATCATAAATCTTGAAACAGAAGGGGAAAAAGAAGAATGAAAAAGCAAAATTACAAGTAAATGTAACAGGCATTTCTCACTTATATTTGATCACTGAAGCAAATGTATAACATTGAGGCAATTTTCAGTGTGTGTAGAGAAAATGTTCAATACAATTATTGGTGGTTTGTTTTTTTGTTTTTTTTTTGTACCAGGGATTGAACTCACGACCTCATACTTGCCAGGCAGGCACTGTGCCACTAATATCTCTGGCCCTAATATAATTATATTATAAACAGGGACTTGGAGTTCAGACAGCTACACTTTATCCAGCTAGTAAAATGCCGACATCAGTAAGTTGTGATAAATTAAGTGGGTATAAAGGTAATACCCAGTGCAACCACTGAAAAATCTATGTAGAGGACTAAGAGTGTAGTTTGGTGATAGAGTTCTTATCTAACATGCTGAAGGTCCTGGCTCAAAAAAAGGAAAAAAGGAAGAAATTTATATAGACATCCAGGCATGGTGGCATATATCTCTGATCTCAACTACTCAGCTACTAAGGCAGAAGAACCAAAGTTCAAGGCCAACCTGGGCAACTTAGGGACTCTGTCTCAAAATTTTTATATAGAGTAATAAAATTGGTGGGAATATAGCCTATGCTTCCTGGGTTCAACCCCTATCACCACACACATAAAAGAAGAAAAGAGAGTAGGGAAAGGAGAAAGGGAAGGAGGGAGACAGGCATACTTACAATTCCTAATTCAGAATGTTTGATTATTTTGTTGTGTTTTTAGTTTATTTGTTTTGATTTTGTTTTTGAGACAGGATCTTGAGGAGGCAGGTTATTTTTGAGACAGCCCTCAAGATTATTTTTATGTGATAAAAGTAAAAAGAAGTTTCACATATTGCCTCTTTTTTGAAAATATATCTTAAGCCTTTATAGGGTATGGAGTATATAACTTTTTTTTTTTTTTGGTCTTTTAAAAAAAAAAATTTTTTATCGGTACCAGGGATTGAACTCACAATTTTGTGGTTTTTTTTTTTTTTCTTTTTTTAAGACAGGGTCTCACTATGCAGTTCAGGCTGGCCTTGAGTTCACTTTGTAGCCCAGGCTGATCTTGAACTTGCAGCAATTCTCCTGCCTCAGCCTCTCAAGTGCTGAGATTATTATAGGTGTGTGCCACTACACTTGGCTAACTCTGGTACATGTTATCTGCAAAATAGCCACTCAGGTTACCAGATACGGGCATGCAAGATTGATCCAACAACATAATTTCCCTTTGAGCAGTCTCTTTCCCCTTTACCATATCCATTGTAACTTTTGGATCCCATTTACTCTTTCAGTCTCCCACACCAGTGAGACAACATGTTGTTTACACATACAAGTCTTATTCATTTCACTTATGAGTATGATTTCTTGGTTTGGGATTTTTTTTTTTTTTGTATCGGGAAATGAACTCATGACCTTATGCTTGCCAGGCAGGCTCTGTGCCACTGAGCTATATTCTTGGCCCCGATGAGTATGGTTTTTTGCTTGCATCTATTTACCTATAAAAGCCCTGAGTTCATTGTTCTTTATGGCTAAGTGGTATTCCACTGCACAAAAATACCACATCCTTTCTATCCATTCCTCAGTTGATGGGCATTTGGGCTGTCTCCAAGGTCTGGCTATTACACATTGTGCAGCCATAAACATAAGTGTACATATGTCACTGTGGTATGATGCCTGCAGTTCTTTTGGGAAAATACCCAGAAGGGGAATAGCTGGGTTGAATGGAACCTCCAATCCTAGTTTTCTGAGGCATCTTTACACTGATTTCCACAGTAGCTGTACCAGTCTACACTCCCACTAGCAATGGAGAAGGGTTCCTTTACGCCACAGCCCTGCCAGCATTTGTTACTGGTTAATTTCTTGCATTCTGAATTCTTGAAATCTCCAGCACAGCATATTTGATCTCTTGGAGCTTGTTCACATTCACTACAGCCGTGGCAATATGATTCCTCGCCAGATGCTGGCTGAGTGATGTGGGAAAAACTCCTTTTGGGGGAGGTTCAGAAAGGTGCTAGGGATAGGACCCAGCATGTCCTTAGCATTCTTAAGGTGGCACACACCTCAGACTTACACTCCAAGCCCACCCACTTATTTTAGAATCCAAAAATGTTTTATAGTGAATATACCATCACTGAAAAAAATACAGATAGTGAGCAGGGTTTTGTTTTTGTTATTTTTTTGTCTTTTTTGAGACAGGGTCTTGCTATGCAGTTCAGGCTGGCCTTGAGCTCACTTTGTAGCCCAGGCTGGTCTCGAACTCACAACAATCCTCCTGCCTCAGCCTCCTGAGTACAGGGATTACAGGCGTGAGCCACCATGCCCAGCTTTGCATATATGTTTTATATTTTTAAAATTTGTTTATTTTTGAGACGGTCTCACTGTGTAGTTCAGACTGGCCTAGAACTCACAGTAATCCTCCTGCCTTAGCCTCCCAAGCACTGGAGTTACAGGCCTGTACCACCACAGCCAGCTAATTTATTTATTTTTTAGTGCTGGTGATTCAATCCAGGGCCTTCATACGTTTTTCAGGCTAGCTTCAATTTTTTTTTTTTTGGGGGGTGCCGGGGATTGAACCCACTACCTCATGTTTGCTAAGCAGGCACTTTCGCCGCTGAGCTAAACCTCCAACACCTTCAAATTTGTGATCTTCCTGCTTCAGTGTCTCTGCATTGGGATTACAGGCCTATATTACCATGATCAGTTTCATTTACAATTTTAGAAACCGTTGTTTGCTAGGTAGAATGATGGTGCTCACAAAAATACATAGTACTAGTGGCTCCCCAGCTCAAGTCACCAAAGTGCTATGAGACCCTCATCAGGGTTGCACTGGGTCTGACTGCCTCGTACTTTCAGACAGCCTGGTCTAGGTTCAGTACAGGTATTCATTTGGCTAAGTCAAGCTACCTACATTAGTTGGCTTCTAACAACAGGAATTTGCTTTTTGAAGGCTTTTCATCACTTCATTTCCCCTTGGGTATGAGGGCAACAACAAATTCCAGGTGCTGACAAGATTCAGATTATCCATTTTCTCAACTCTGTTACTCATGAGGATTTAAAGGTTATTTTTCCTTTCTGCATCTAAGTCAGTGATGGTGAATCTTTTAGAGCTTTTAGTGATAACCTATGGCTGTGGCACCATGCCACAGATTCACCACCACTGATCTAAGCCACATTTCAGAGTTGAGGGGCTGTGTGGGCAGCAGGTGCTTCAAATTGAAAGCCAGGTATAACAGAACATCTAGATTCTCTGGTTCCTGCCACAAGTTGTCTGGTTTGGTCAGGTTGCACATGGTAAATCATACAATAGATTTGAAAATTTATCTTTCCTATAGTTCTCAGAGGTTGAATTTATAACTTGGCTATTTTCATCAGGTTTTAAAAGCATCCTCCATGAACTCATGCTGTTCAGTGAAAAGTTTTTCTTAGAGAGGCATAAGAACTAGTAGCATGACACCAAGCTAAGGCAGGAGGATCCCTGCAAGTTCGAGACCATCTTGGGCTACAAAATGAGTTCAGGCTGGGGATTTAGCTCAGTGGCACAGTGCCTGCCTGGCAAACAAATGCAAGGTCCTGAATTTGATTCCCAGTACTAAAAAAAAAAAAAAAAGGAAAAGAAAGAAATGAGTTCAAGGCCAGCTTGAACTACATAACAAAACCCTGTCTAAAAAAGAATTAGTAGCATGATTAAGGCAAGGAGCAGATTTGAAGAAAAAAAAAAAAAACAAGGAGCAATTCACAGGAACTTGAGGTTTATACTTGGATTAACTAAGCTTGCTGAGAATTCCAAGAAAGAGAACCCACGATGCAGTTTTGGGTGCCTTGATTGGAGAGGAGCAAACTTCCTCCTCCCTTTACTGTACTGTCTCCAGGCAGCAATGGAGAAAGAGATTTGTCACTTCCAGAGCCAGGAGAACTCTAGTTGGCCTCTGATAGGATGATCAGATAAGGGCAGATTGTTGGCCAATGAATCTCTACTTGACTGGACCTGAGGAATCTCAAGAAGAGTGTTAATAGCACTCCTGCCAGAGACCGTTTTTGTTAGTAGTGATTGTAAAAACACTCAGGCAGTTCTGATGCAAAGCCAAAGATGATAATTATGGCTATGGCAGGGCCTGTCATATTCACTGGGGCTTGAGATATATTTGTCACTGACTTTGTAATCCCCCTAGATCTGCCTGGATTTATGAAGACACAGCTCTTCTGTCCAAGGCTAGTAATCAGAGGCAGCAGCAACTGGGCAAGATCTGCTGTTGAACATATCTTCCAGTACATCCACAAGCAGGTAGGTCTGGAACATATGGGGCTGGTAAAGTAGATGGCGTTTATTTATTGAGTCTTTTTGAGCAGTACTTCCTTGTTCTTGCTTGGGTTTTTTGGTTTTTGGGGGCTTTTTTGGGTTTTTGAGATGAAGTTTCACTATTTGTTCAGGCAGGCCTTGAACTCACTATGTGGCCCAGGGTTGCCACAAGCTTAGCAGTTTTCCTGTTTCAGCCTTCCAAGTGCTGGGATATGCCTAGCCTCCCCAGTCCCTTTTATTTATTTTAAAATTTTTATTTATTTATTTATTTTTTTTTTTTTTTGAGAAAGGGTTTCTCTGCATAGTTCCGGCTGGACTGGAACTCACTGTGTTGCCCAGGCTGGACTGGAACTCACCATGTAACCCAGGCTAGCCTTAAATTTGCCACAATCCTCAATCCTGAGGCTGCCTCAGCCTCCCAAGTGTTGAGAGTACAGGTGTTTACTACTACACCTGGTGATTTTTTATTTTGAGACAGGATCTCTAAGTCGCTAAATTACCCAGGCTGGGCTGTAATTGTGATCTTCCTACCTCAGCTTCCCAGAGTACTAGGACCTCAGGTAGGCAATAGCACTTTAAAGATAGAAATCTAGAGTTTTAGTATCTGGTTTCTCATTCAGTTTTCTTTCTTTTGATAGTAGAAATTATTCTTTTGGCATTTTAAATCTCTTTGTCAGGAATATGGTGGCTGCATTTGCTGAATGAACAGTTCTGCTATTCTAAGCACTGATGCAGCACCCTGCTGCTGTTGGCCCACTGCAGGCCCCATTGCTGACTTTTCCCCCAGTTACCTTTTCCAGATATCCCTGGCCATATCTTCCCACCCCTATTTCAATGTTTGGGCTTAGTAAGTTCCTTGGGCATAATTCACTGTTTGATTTTCCTTGTGTACAACTCATTACTTTGATAGCCTCACCTTTCCTGACCTCCATGATGTTAAAACCCAGCACTAAGGAGAAATGCCTTTTCAATTGTGGTTAAAGCATACATAACATAAAATTTTCCATTGTGACATTTGGTACACTCATAATAGTTTGCAAACCACACATTTTCTTCATTCCAAAAAGAAACCCCACACCTGTTAGTGGCTCCTGTATCTCCTAGCTCCTAGCAATCACTAATCTACTTTGTGCTACCATGGATCTACCTGCACTGTATATTTCATATAAATGAAATGAAGTCATGTCTCTAGTGACATTTTGTATCTGGATTATTTCATCTACTGTGATGTTTTCAAGGTTCTGACTATGTCAGAACTTCATTCCTCTTTTTATTTTTTCCTTTAGTACTAGGGATTGAACCCAAGCAACACTAAACTACATACCCAGCTTGCCTGCCTGCCTGCCTGCTTGCTTTCTTTCTTGCTTTGCTTTGCTTTGCTTTGCTTTGCTTTGCTTTGCTTTGCTTTGCTTTCTTTCTCTCTCTCTCTCTCTCTCTCTCTCTCTCTCTCTCTTTCTTTCTTTCTTTCTTTCTTTCTTTCTTTCTTTCTTTCTTTCTTTCTTTCTTTCTTTCTGAAATAGAGGTCTCACTAAGCTGCCAAGGCTAGCCTTGAACTTGTAACCCTTCTGCCTCAGCCCCTTGAGTGCTGACATTACAGATGTACACCACCTGTCTCACTTAACCTCACTACCCAGCAACATTTTTATTTTTTTTTATTTATTTATTTGGTACCAGGGATCGCACTCATGACCTTATGCTTGCCAGGCACCCCTTGAGTGCTGACATTACATATGTACACCACCTGTCTCACTTAACCTCACTACCCAGCAACATTTTTATTTTTATTTATTTATTTATTTATTTGGTACCAGGGATCGCACTCATGACCTTATGCTTGCCAGGCAGGCACTTAAGCCACTGAGCTAAATCCCTGGCCCCTAACATTTTTATTTTTTAAATTATAGCTGTGCTAGTGGATATGTGCAGTTTTTCTTTAAGAAATGGATTATTTTTATTAATTAAAGAAAAACAGTTACAATTTAAAAGTGAAAAGTTCAGGCCAGACATGGTAGTGCATACCTGTAATCCTAGCACTTGGGGGGCTGAGGCAGGAGGATCTCTGAGTTCAAGGCCAGCCTGGGCAACAAAGTGAGTTCAAGGCCAGCCTGAACTGCATAATGAGAACCTGCAAACTGCATAATGAGAACCTGTCTCAAAATGAAAAACAAAAGTAGTCTTTTGTCTAGCACCATCTTCCTGATCCCTGCCCACAGAGAGCTGGTACAGTAGCAGTCATGCCCTGTGGTGGCCACTTCTGTCTGCCCTCTGCCTTATCCTCTTAAACCCTTGAGTCATGAGCTGCTGACTTCTTTCTGAGTAAATAAAGATTATAACTGACTCAGATCCACATGATCCCTGCTGTCCTCTCCATGTAATTTGTGTTAGGACAGCTATTTGGCAGTTTAAAAGGACCAAAATAATAGGTGTCTTGACTCATGCAAGACAGAAATCTGTTTACAGTGACATCTGTTTCTGTCTCACTTAACAGCAGAAACAATTCAGGACTAACGTGTTTTGTGTTTTGTAGAGTGGGCCAGGGATTTAGCTCAGTGATGTAAGCTCCTGCCTGGGAAACACAGGGTCGTGAGTTCAATACCTGGTACCACCAAAAGAGAAAGAAAAAAAAAAAGATAGCATGTGTTTTGGCCTAGGAGTACAGCTCAGCGGCACAAGTGCGTTCACGACCTGGCAAGCACAGTGTTGTGAGTTCATGCCCCGGGACAAAAAGGAAGGGAGGGGAGGGAAGGGAAGGGAAAGGAAGGGAAAGGAGAGTGAGTGGTTTGCAGATATCAGGGAGCCATGCTCTGTGTTGTGGCTTTCTATGTTCCATTTTGGTTTCTAAGGTGCTGCAGGTTTCTCACCACTTCCACCCACTGTCCAGTGGCAGAAAGGAGCTTGGCAAGGAGACTGCACGGTGCTCCTTCCACAGCAGGATTGAGGTGTCACACACCTGTGTGTGTTCCCCGTGGCTACCCACTGTCCTGCGCATTACTTCTTCTTAAACTTTCTTTTAATTATAATGAGCTTATGTTCCAGTGTATACTGTGTGCCAGATATTCTTAGAAATTCTTTATATGTATAATTTATCCCTTTAAATAGTCTCCTAAAGTAGATACTGCGTTCCTTGTATGGATAAGTAAACTGGCACAGTCAGATCAGATCACTGTCCTAGGTTACTCTAGGAACAAGACTATGGCTCTTGAGCCTATTTTAAAATTCTTTGAAGCCAGGCATGGTGGCACACACCTATAAATCCCAGCACTAGGAGGCTGAGGCAAGGATTACTGAGCCTTCAAGGCTAGACTGGGCTACATAGCAAGTTCCCGAGCAGCCTGAATTACAGAGCAAGACCTTGTCTTAAATAACAAAAATGAAAACAAAAACAAAAAATTTTTTAAACCAGGCATGGTAGCTAAGCCTGTGATCACAGTACTCTTGAGAAGTTGAAGCAAGAGGATTGCAAGTTTAACCTCACTTAAGCAAGTTAGTGATTTAGCAAGGCTTTGTCTCAAAATTAAAAAGGCTTGGAGATATAGCTCAGTGTGAGGGCTCTAGGTTCAATCCCATTGTTGGGGGACATGGTGTGGAGGATTCTTTATGCCAGCCATGGTGGTCTATGATTGTTATCCCAGCATTCAGGAGGCTAAGGCAAGAGTATTGAGAGTTCAAGACCAGCCTGGGCTACATAGCAAGTTTGAGGCCAGCCTGGATTACATAGTGAGACTTGTCTCAAAAAAAAAAAAAGGTCCTGGCCAGGTATGGTGGCTCACGCCTATAATCCCAGCACTTGGGAGGCTGAGGCAGGAGGGTGGTTGTGAGTTCAAGACCAGCCTGGGCTACAAAGTGAGCTCAAGGCCAGCCTGAACTACATAGAGAGACCCTGTCTCAAAAAGACAAAAAAAAAAAGAAGTCCATGTGTGAAAATGTTTGTTTCACCACATTTTCACCTGGGTCCTTTTGCATCTGTGTGAGAGACTAATCATGCAGTTGAGGCTTGGTTAATGTTTAATGTGTGGTCTTTATTAGGATCAGCTAAATCCACAACAGGTCCTGGTGAACTTCCTGCCTACTGGTCCTGTGTAATCAACTTGTGCAGCTCTCTACATGAGAGACCTTCTTAAGTAGATTCTATAAAAATTTAACATTGAAACATTTATGTAGCTTTTATTTCTTTGGCTGATGGCCAACAATGACAGCTGTACCCAGGCTCTTAAAAGAATCTCAAAAGGAAAAGCCCCGGGCCCCAACACATACACAGTTTTTTGTTGTGGGACCACTAGCCTTAATCTTAACTATTTCTTGTTTTATCTAGGCAGTCACAAGGAGTTAAACTTTGGGATGTGCACAGGATGATGGAAAACAAAGATTTAGAAGCTGAAATCCACCCCTTGAAGAATGAAGACAGAAAATCACAGGAAAATCTTGGAAATAGGTTGAAAAATGAAGATAACTTAAAAAGTGCAGCTGCACAGTCCCGGCTCTCCCGATGCCGAACTGTGGCATTTTTTCTTTCACTGTTTATCTGCCTTTTGGTGGTATTTGTGGTCTCCTTCATCATCCCATGTCCAGACCGACCAATGTCACAGAGCATGTGGAGGATCGATTACAATGCAGCAGGTGAGACTTCGGGGCCCCTCCTTCCAGGGAAGTTCCAGATCCTTCTCTGGGGAGCACAATTGCATGTCTGTGAATCCATCCTGAGTGGCCACCAGCTCTTTAGAGAGCTACCAAGCAACTTGTGCCTTGGTTGGGAAAACAGGTGCATGTGGTTAACACTTGGTTACTTTTTTTACTAAAGAATATTCATTAAAATTGAGAATGATTGTCTTAAAATGTGAAAACTGCAGCAGGCAAGATAGTCCTGTCTTCTTGAGCTGTACAGCTAAGGTAAAGTAGGTTAATTTCTGTACCAAGAAGTTACCTTAATGAAAAGCATCTGAGTTAGCCTCTATCTGGGCACTCCTCTGGGAGAGCAGCACCTATAGGCATGGCCATGGGTGGTAGAACTGATGGCCTCGGAGTACAGTGTGCCTTGGCTTATGAATTTAATTTATTATTTTGGAGAAGAGGGCTGTTTGTGTAGGGAAGGTGGCCATGGTCATATTTGTCACCTGATACAGAGTTTGTGAATAGAGGCAAAATTTTGCTGAATGCTTTTGTTTGCAAACCAAATTATTTGCACAGAAGCATTCATGCTTTTTTTGTGAGTGTTTTTGCTTTTTTTCTGTATTAGGGATCAAACTCATGACCTCATGCTTGTCAGGCAGGCATTTATGCCACTGAACTATATCTCTGGCCCATTTTTATTTTTTCTGGTTTTTGTTGTTGTTGTTCTGTTTTTCTGTGTGGTTTTTTTTTTTTTTTTTTTGGTGGGGCTTACCGGGGATTGAACCCATGACCTCATGCTTGCAGGTGGGTGCTTGTGCTGCTGAGCTAAACTCCTGACCCCAAGAGCATTCATGAAGTATTTCTGTATCTCTTTGCACAGATGACTTATTTGATGGAGTAAAAAAGAATTTCTTATTGAAGCGCCATTTAGGGTCTGTTTTCTTGAGAATGTAGTGGTTAATTTTAACAAAGGGAATGAATGGAATAAATGTGTTCTATTTTTTGCATTTTTTTTTTTTTTCCTGAGACCAGATTTTACCATGTGATTCAAGCTGGCCTTGCTTGAATCCCATCACTATATGGCCTATGCTGGTCTCAAACTCACAGTAATTTTCCTGCCTCAGCCTCCCAAGTGCTGGGATTGCAGGTGTGCACTACCATATCTCACTTTACTGTAATTTAATTGCCATCAAATTCACTTTTACCCCAAGTACATGAGTCATTTATTATTATTATTTTCTGGTTATATAATAATAGTGATGAGATTATGACTATGTCACTTATATCTTTTCTCTGAAAAGAAGTTAGACAGACACCAAAAGCTGAGAGTCTGTATTCTTGACAATATCTACTTTTTTTTTTTTGACAATATCTACTTCCGATGAGTGTATATATTCTAGATAGTCTACCCTCCCAATCATAAATCAAAAAATCCCTCACATCATAAGGTTTTGTTAGAGGACAAAGGAAGACTAGGAAGGTAGAAGCATTTGGGTTTTTGTTTTGTTTTGTATTTTGCATTTGGCTTTTTTGAAAACAAAAGAAGGCAAGCATGATAGCACACACATAAAATCCCATCACTCTGGGAGACAGAGGCATGAGGCATACAATTCAAGCCCAGTTTGGGTAATCTAGTTACTTAGCAAGACCCTGTCTCAAAAAATAAAAAATAGGGCCAGGTGTGGTGGCTCACACCTATAATCCCAGCACTCTGGAGGCTGAGGCAGGAGGATTTTTGTGAGTTCGAGACCAGCCTGGACTACAAAGTTAGCTCAAGGCCAGTCCAAACTGCATAGTGAGACCCTGTCTCAAAAAGACAAAAATAAATAAATAAAAATAAAAAATGGTAAGGGATGTAGCTCAGTGTGAAGGCCCTGGGTTCAGTCTGTAGTACAAAAAGTGGGGAGGAGGAAAAGAAAAAGAAGGAAAAAACTGATTTAAAAGTATTACTTCTTTGTTCTACCATAAAAATTTTTTTTTTTTCTTTTTTGAGACAGGGTCTCGTTATACAATTCAGGCTGGCCTTGAGCTCACGTTGTAGCCTAGGCTGGTCTCGAACTCTCAACGATCCTCCTGCCTCAGCCTCCTGAGTGTTGGGATTACAGGTGTGAGCCATCACGCCAGGCATTTACTTAAGTGAAAATAAGGTGTCAACAATGCTTCTATTGTTGAGAAAAAATTTGAAAAGAAAATAAACTGCAAGCTTTTATGGGTTTAGTTTTTTATTTTTGTTTTGAGACAGGATTTCTTTATATAATCCAAGATGGCCTCAAACTTTGGCTACTCCAAACTCAGCCTTCCCAGTAGCTGGGATTGCAGACATGCTCTACTGTGCCCAGGCATTTTAACCATTTTTAAGCATACAGTTCAATAGTGCTGAGTACATTTACAATACTGTATAACCATCACCACTATTTCTAGAATTTTATCATCTCCAATAGAAACTCTGACCAATAAGTAAGAACTTTCTGTTTCCCCATAGCCTCTGGAAACTTCGAATCTGTTTTCTATCTCTATGGATTTTCTACTCTAAGATACCTCATATAAATGGAATCAAACAATATTTTTTCTTTAGTGTCTAGTTGGTTTCACTTAGCATAATATCCTAAGGTTCATATATGCCATAACATGTATCAGAGCTTTGTTCCCTTGCATAGCTGAATCATATTCCTTAGTATGGGTGTATAGTCATCCTTTGGTATCCAAGGAGTATTACTGGTTGCAGAACCTCTACCCCAAAAGGCACCACAGTCTGAGAATGTTTATGTCCCTCATATAAGTTGCATAGTATTTACATAACTGTAATCCATGCACATCATCCTATGTACTTTATTTACTTGAGATGATATCTGTATTATGCAGGTTAGCCTCAAATTCCTAAGTTCAAGAGAGCTCCTGCCTCTTCTTCTTCCTCCTCCTGAGTAGGTGGCTTTATAGGTACATACCACTAAGCCCAGCATCTTATATGCTATAAACCACCTCAGACTACTTATGATACCCAATACAATATAAGTGCTTAAATAGTTGATATAGTGTATTGTTCAAAGAATAATGACAAGGCAAGAAAATCTGTATATGTCTAGAGCAGACCCTTTTTAAAAATTTGTTTTTTAAAAAAGCATTGTTGTAGGTTTTTTTTTAATTCTTTATTTGTTTGATCTGAAGTTTGTGACTATATAGCATCAGTTTATCATTTATCTATTGACAGGCAGGGTTGCTTTCACCCTTTGGTCACAGAGAATAATGCTGCAGTGAACATAGTTGTATAGGTAGGTCTTTAAATTCCTGGTTTGACTCTTATAGGTATAGTAAAATTGCTGGGTCACATACTAACTCTATTTTTAACTGTTTGGAGAAACTGCTAGACTTTTTTCACAGTAACTGCACCATTTTACAATCCCACCAGCAATACATGAGGTTACAGCCAATACTTGTTTTCTGTTTCTGTTTTTGGTTAATAACCTTCCTAGTAGGTCTGAAGTGATATCTCTTTGTGGTTTTGATTTGCATTTTCCTAATGACTAGTGATAAGGAGAATCTTTTCATGTATTTTTTTGTCATTTGTACATCTTCTTAGGAAAAATACATGTTAGGGCTGGGGATATAGCTCAATGGCATAAGTGCCTGCCTGGCAAGCACAAGGTTCTGAGTTGGATTCCCAGTATTAAAAAAAAAAAAGGAAAAATGTATATTAAATCCTTTGCCCATTTTTCAACTGGGTGTGTTGATCATTGGGTCATAGGAGTTATTATATATTCTGAATACTGGTCTCATGATATGTATTGTGACTTTACTGTCTTCCTGTTATTGTTTGTTTGTCTGAGACTGGGTTTCACTATGTAGGTTAGACCAACCTAGAACACACTATGTATCCTAGGTTGGTCTCAAGCTCATGGCAGTCCTTCCTCAGCCTCCCAAATGGTGAGATTACAAGCATGTGCCACCACACTAGGCTTTAACTCTTCATGGTGTCTTTGAGGCCCAAAAGTTTTTAATTTTGATGAAATCCAATTTTTTGGGGGGGGCCTGTGCTTTGGGTGTCATATCAATGAAATGAACAAGTCCAATACCATAAAGATTTTATTTTAAAGCACAGAGTTGATCATTTGAGTTCTTGAAAGAAAGAACACATTAGCCCCTAATGAGGATAGAACATGGATGGCAAGATCCCACATTGAGCCACAGATTTAGCTCAATGGCATGGGTGCCTACCTGGCAAGCGTGAGGTTGTGAGTTTGATCCCTGGTACCTAACAAAGATTCCACATCGGCCTAGAAGGAGTCCTTCCCAAATGAAGGTGTTCAGAGCACCCACTCATAATAGCTGATGTCTTGATGCTTCTCCTGAAGGTTAATATCTAATATCTTTCCAGCCTGTGATGTTCATGAAGATTTTTTTTTTTTTTTTTTTGTACCCGGGATTGAACTCATGACCCTGCATTTAAGGCAGGCACTTATGATGCTGAGCTAAATCCCCAGCCCCTTGTTCATGAAGAATTGTTGCACTTCTGGAAAGAAGTGAGGAAATTTCTTGACCTAATGAAAAGTCCCTGCTCTTGTTGGGGGTCTTCACAGTGGCAGATGCTAATGGCATTGAACTCCACTGGGGCAGAGAAGTGGATAGTGTTGTTAGACTTGACCTCCTCTAGATAGGAATGGCCCATGGAACATAATCTCTGGCTTTCTTTTTCAGTCACCTATGACTTTCTGGTCATGGAAGACATAAACAAGGACAAGATCCAAGATGTTGTCTTTCTTTATAAAAATACCAATGATAGTAACAGTGCCAACCGATCCTGCACTGATGAAGGTAACTCTGGTTTTATCTGTGGGAGGGACTTTAGGAAGACAGATCTTTGGTTTGGTTCACCCTCATACATTTATGGTGTTTGAGGAAAGTGAATGGTGGGAATTTGTTCTGGATAATTCTCCTGTGTTTATGGTATTTAGGGGAAGCAAATGATGGAAGTTCTGGAAACCATTCCATGATTCCTCCATCTTAACAGGACTGGAAAGAGGCCAGGAGGCATACTCAGCTGTCTCACCCTGCTTGGAGCCAACACTAGAGTCCCATGAGTCTGAGGACAAAGGGGTCAGGGATAAAGGAGATGGGCCTAGGTACAGGGCTGGGGCAAGGTGTAATGAGGGCAGCAGCAAGTGGAAAACACCAGGTAGTTTGACAGGTGGCTATGGGTCTTCTTCCAGGATTGTCCTCTCCCTGTGCCTTTATGGCTGCTGTGTCAGGAGCTAATGGCAGTGTGCTCTGGGAGAGGCCCATGGTCCAAGATGTGGCATTTGTGGAGTGCACCATGATCCAGCCATCAGACAGTAAGATGTCCTCTGCCTGCATCCTTGTGGGAAGACCTGGCTCTCTCCTTGCCATCGACTTGTTAACAGGTAGGGGCTTTCACTATGGTGGGGTCAGCCCTGAGTGCTGCCTCAAGGGTGGCCAGCTGGGTAGGGACCTACAGAGGAGGTGAGACCACTTGAAATTCATAAGCTCCAGCTTCCTCAGCTGCTCTCACACATTGTATTAGTGCCTAATCACCTCAGGTTTGCATCTTACTGTGAGTAAATGCAATCAGAGGTCACCTTCTATGAGGTGAGGAGCTGAGGCAAACTGAGGAGGAGTGGTGCAGAGTGCTGCTTGGAGGGATGTCTAGGCCTGTGGGTACTCAGATACGAGCAAGTCTCTGAGCCTTAGGGGAACAGCACATGTGAGCACCAGGACAGGAAGATGTGGTGAGTAACTTGGAGAAGGCCCCTGGCACCTTACCAAGGCCATAAGGAATTCTGTGCTTAGAACTTGATGGTATTGGCATTTTCCTTGCAAGTTATACTTTTAACACATTAAAGAAAATAAAGAACAGACCAGAAATATTTTAAGAATTGAGGAATAGATCTAGAAACAGCTACAGATGGGTTAGTGCCCTGTCAGAGCCTGTGCTCCATAGGCCCAACTCTATGTATTACCTGCCTGGTACAGAACCATATTCCTGTGACCCAGAAGAGGCAGA
Organism: Hydrochoerus hydrochaeris; assembly: GCA_004027455.1. NCBI lineage: Eukaryota > Metazoa > Chordata > Mammalia > Rodentia > Hydrochaeridae > Hydrochoerus > Hydrochoerus hydrochaeris. The sequence goes on along the minus strand of PVLA01008454.1, from coordinate 29,876 downwards.
ATCCCCAGGAATCTGGAGTGCTGAAGTTTGGATACCATCATCTGAGCTGGGAGGTGTCCCTCAGTGCTTTGGAGCAGCCTGTTCTTGGTGCCCAACGGCTGCAAGTTCAGACATGAAATGAAAAAGAGAAAATTGCAGGCCCTAGGAAGGCCCCTCTTGGCTTTTGTCATGTAGCCAACCTATGGTTCGTCCCATGGGTCTGTATGTGTTTTCAGCAGTACTGTGTCCATCCTTTGACAAGGACTGGTAGACCTGCCTACACCTATTTCTATTTTTGAGAGTGTGGTGGGCCTGGGATCCTGAGGATGAACACAACCACATGAGTTGCTATAAAGGGGGTTTGGAGCAGTGTGCAGTGACAGTGTGCTTGGTTTTAGGGGAAACCCTGTGGAGCCACCCCAGCAGCATTGGTGGGAACACGTCTATCTTGAGCCCTCTGCTCCAAGTACCTGACATCGACAGTGATGGTGCCCCAGACCTGCTGATCTTCACCCAAGAGGGAAAGGAGGTGCAAACCAATGCAGCTCTCTTCCCACACCACCCAGGCCCCTTGCCACTAGCCTCTCCTCTGCTCCTTGTTCACTTCCACTTCCCAGAAAGAATTTAAGATCTGAGGCCATGTAGCTGAAGCCAGCGTAGTGAGGTGGCCCTATCTGTAGGAGCTTGTGTGCCTTCCCCAAGAACCAGAGAGTGTCCTTCCCACTTGTGCTTCTGCTGTATTGGAGTGAGACTGCAGGCCCAGGACAGTCAGAGCCTGTACCTCTAGGCATGCTGTGCCATGCAGAGACACAGACCCTATGTCACAGCATGCTTCCCAAAACAAGAGAACTTTGCGTTCCTCAGCTTCACCCTAAAAGACCCTCCTTCCGGTGGGCCAACTTCTCTTCCTCCCTATTGCTCTTCATTGTAGGTCAGTGGGTCCATCTATTCAAGCAGCACTGGGCACCAGATTGGCAACAGAGGCAGCCTCAGTATGGATGGAGACAGCAGTCCCCTTCTTCATGTCACCAGGACGGGTGCACACTACATTCTCTTGCCCTGTGGTATGCTCTCCCACTACCTTACAAGGGTGGGCTTCCCTCTCATGGTAGCACTCGGTTAAAAAGGTAAACTCAAGCCAGGTATGTTGGTACACACTCTTAATCCCAGCACTCTAGGAGGCTGAGCCAAGAGGACTCCAAATTCAAACCCAGACTGGGCAATTCAACATTTTATTTTAACAAGACCATGTCTCAAAATAGCCAGGGGCTGTAGCTAGGTAGCTCAGTATGAAGGCCCTAAATTCAATCCCCAGTACTACCAAAAAAAAAAAAAATAGCAAGCTCAGCACTGATAGAAAAAGCAGCCTACCAGGTGCCTCAACTCCTGCTCATATTTTGAAGACACCAGTTAGTCGCTGACAATCAGAGCTCAAGCACCTGCACTGGGTGTGGCACCACATGCTTTTGGAAATGAGGCTGGTGAGTACATAGTGTGATTCTGGTGACTTTTGTCTCTTCTGTGTTTTGAATAGCAAGCTCCCTTTGTGGCTGCTCTTTGAAGGATCTCTATGAGAAGGTGACCAGGAGAGATGCGCCATTTAAGAGTGACCCCCACTGGGAGAACATGCTTAATGCCTCTACCAACAGGCTCCTGCCCAGGTTAGTCTGACATACAGGGGTCTTTCCCACAGGTCACAGGCGTTGGTGAGGAACAGTCTGAAGCACAGGACAACCGGGCAGGCTGAAGAATGCCGGGGCCTTGCTGAACCCTAAGGCCAACCTGCAGTCAGATATGAGAGATGGGCAAACACTGAGCAAAACTGAGGAGAAGGGTTCCTGTCGAGGACTTGTCCTTGTCCCCACAGACAGCGAGGGTCCTGTTTAATTTTCCAACTGAGCAGTACAGGGCTCAGCCTCCGACTGGATGGGTTTCCTGGATGCGAGACCCATCCCAAAGATCCTGCGCTTTTCCCTCCCTCTCCCCTTTCTAGCTCTGGAGCAGTTCGCTACCTGATGAATGTCCCAGGGAAGGCTGGCCAGGATGTGCTGCTCGTTAGTTCAGAGGCCTGTGTGCTACTGGATGGACAGGACCTGACTCCCAGGTGGACCCTTGGTGCAGCCCAGGTCCTGAGGTACGGGGCTTTTGTCTCAGAGCTGTGCAGTTGCTGAAGGCTTTGCAGTGGATGCACTTGTTCCCCTTCCCAACATCTCAGCAGATCCAACTGGCTGGTAAAGGGGATGAGGTGCTGGGCTGGAGGGGCTGTGTGATTTTGCTGGAGGCTTCTCAAAGAACCTGTCCTTTTGTCGCTTCCACCCATAGAGGGCTCAAGGAAGCTGCTAGTCATGAATGTCAGCTTCTGGTCCTGGGGCAGCCACTGAGGACTGAGTGGCATCCCTCTCATCAGGTATTTCCTTACAGAGACCTCTGTGAGTTCTTTTTCCCTAATCTCTTTCTAGAAAACCTATTCTTGGCCACTATAAACCAGACACTCCAGCTGTGGTCATTGAAAATGGAACTGGCATTGATAGGCAGGTAGGTATGTTTCTTCTAGAAGGTGCCACCTTGCCTGTAGCTGAGGACCGTCTGTGAACATAGATATGATGTAGCCCCAGGACTGCTGCCCTTAGAACTGGCAGTAGGTTCTGGCCTTCTTCAAGGGTGGCATGGTGGTATTGTGCATCTATGTAGGCCCTGAGGTCCTGATAACCACAGTGTCCTTTCCCTCCCCAGATCCTGCTTCTGGACCTCCGCAGTGGGGCCATCCTGTGGAGCCAGATCCTTCCAAGTTTCCCTGGAGGCCTGCCATCCATCAGCCTGCCAACTGCAGACCACCGTTCAGCCTTCTTCTTCTGGGGCCTCCATGAATTAATTGGCACCAATGAGATGGTATGGGGCACTCAGGGAACACCCCTGTGCCAGGAGTCATGGCCAGAGGCCATAGGTCCTCAGAAGCTTTTGATAACTGGGCCACCACAGATTCACTGAAGCCAAGTGAGAGCTGGTCCCAGAAGTGACACTGAGGGGAAAGTATCCTAAGGGGTCCTCTTGGGGATGCATGAGAGAGATCCAAGAGCACTAGTGGACTGTAGTGGGAAGGGCAAGCACTGATGGACACTGAGAAGGATGAGGACTCGTTTGGGGAAGGAGGGGCTGGCAGGTAAGTATGGAGTTGGCAGTATGTGAGACCCCAGGTGGAATCTGTGGACACAGAGCTCAAGACATAGTTTTTCTAACAGCAGTGCCCATGGATTGACCCAAGCGTTGCCAGGGATAATACTGAAGTCACAGGCTGAGTGGGATGTGACTGTAACCCTGGCATAGCAGAGTGCAAAACTCATTGCTTGTTCTTGCTTCAGGATCCCAAAGATGCCCGGCGCAGTCTGTACATGTTCCATCCTACCCTGCCCAGTGTCCTGCTGGAGCTGGCCAACATCTCTGCCAACATTGTTGCCTTTGATGGTAAGTACAGTTGGGCCTGATCTCTCTGACCCCAGGCCCCTGTGGCTGGTCTAAGAGATACTAATGGTGTGTCCCTTACAGTGGTCCTGTTTGAGCCGAGCCGCCATGCTGCCTACGTCCTCCTGACAGGCCCAGCAAGCTCAGAAGTGCCTGGCCTGGTCTCTGTGATCAAGCACATGGTGCGTGATCGTGTCTCGGACAGCAGAGTGATCCACCTGGGTGAAGGCAGGCCAGACAGTGACCAGGCCATCAGAGATAGGTTCTCCTGGCTGCGGTATCGGAGCGAGGTGTAGATAGCACCAGTGGGAACCCATGGAGAGATGCCAGTTGTAGAAACCAAACCTTCTGGGACCTCCACACTTCCCTCTGCCTCCACACTGAGTCTGGTGACAGTCTCCCCTGGGCAGCCATGGCTTTATATGTCATACCCAGGGACTTGTGTAGGGAAACCCTGAACTTCCTAGCCAGAACTCCATGACCATCATATGGTCTCATCCTGTGCCCTGTGGAGTTTTGTGCAGGCCAGGCTACCTTCCTGTGATCTTGCTGGGCAGAGCTCAAGCCTGTGGCTCCTCACCCTCACTGGGAACCCCTGGCCATACCACCTTCCCTCCCACCAAAGAAGCCACTGCTATGTGATGTGCTGCTCCCAAGGGCCTTCAATGTGTCCCTTCCTCTTCTTCCTGCTTGGTTCTGTCCTCTGCCCTGTCCCCCAGGAATCATGAACTCATAGGGTGGTGAGCTCTGGAATAACCTGAGGCCTCACAGCCTCAATCCCTTCCCATAGCAGAGTTGAGGAACAGGGCTCAGGTGTGGGTGCTCCCTTTACAGTGGGCAGAGCCAACTCTAGAGCTCACAGGTGCCCTCACTACACACTGGAGCTGCTGACATTAAGAAGGACCCTGTGGCCCTGGCATGGTGAACACCCCACCCCTACCCTGGTGCTGCTTACTTGATGCAGGGGGACTTACTTCTGTGCCTTCTTGCTCCTGAGGCCCAAGAGCAGCTGTGCTCCATGTGCAGCAGCCCTGCCCAGCCCAGGGCCCAATCTTTGTAGCAAAGCAGCCTGACTATCACCACAGAAAACACCAGAATAAACATTTTTACACTGTCTGGAAAAGCCCCAAGTATAAGCCTGCTTGCTGCCTGCATGTCTGTCTCTCTGCCCCCAGGGAACAAAGTACTATAGTAGTGACCAGGAATTTTAGGGCCAGGCTTCCAGGTCAGGGTGGGGAACTGGGAAGGCAAGTGCCCCACCCATCCCTGCCCACAGACATGGGATCCAGTAGTTTTCTCACAACCTCCAGTAGGATCTCCACTGTGAGGGGCCCTACATCTCAGGCCAGGCCCTCAGTCCCTCAGGGTGGGTCTCCCAGCTGGGACAGGCAGCCAGTGGTCTGACATCTGTGTCCTCTGGGCAGGAAGAACCAGCATGCAGCCATGACAGAGGGGTTGGGGTGTCCAGTGGGGAAACAGGGAGCTTAAAAGGGGCTTCTGAGAGACAGAGCTGGTAGAAAACAATGTGCAGCCCTCGGAAGAGCACTGCAGGAGTTTGCTGTCCTTGGAGTCTCAATGGGAACCAGACCTTGAGGCTGCACAGGTATAGCCCTATTCTTCCTCCTGCTTAGGAAGGCCTTGGGTGGGAGCATAGGAGTTGAGGGTGAACAGGTAGGTGCCGTGCCAGGAAGTGCGTCCTTTGGCCCTGAGAAACAAGGTAACCTGTCCATAGGGCCCTGAGCACTGAGGATCTATAGGGACAAGTTATGAATGTGAAAAGTTGGAGCCTACCCTTCCACAGTGCAGGATGGAGCACATAAACCCTCAGAGAAGCTGCACCAGCGATCCAGAGCCTGCTTGGCTAGGGGCCACCCTGCTGTCACCTGGTGGCTCCTGGGAACAGGAAGCCTGTTTTATGGGAGTTGAGAAGCCAGACAGAGGTTTTCCTTCCTCCAGCAGTAGCCTTCACCCCGTAGACTTGTTGATAAATACCTGTGTACTCGTGACCACTTGGGTTCTGGTGACTGCCATGCTAGGTCCTTCACAACAGGTTGGGCACAATACCCCAGGCAATGCCAAACAGTGCCAGGAGCCCCCTGCCAACCCCAGGCCTCCTTGGCAGTGCCCTTGCCATTTGCTGGTCTCCTACACCCTGTTCACTTCGATCTGCCTGAGTGGACAGTGCCACCGCTTGTCACAGAGACTGGGCTCCCCAAGGCTGTAGATGGAGCCCAGCCTGATGCTATAGAACCTGGATCCCTGCACCTCAACCCCACACCTGGGCCTTCCACAGAGGCTGCCTTTCACATCTGAACTATGCCTTTTGACCTTCTCTTCCAGCCACCTTAGTCACACACACCACATTTAACGTGTACACTCAGAACATGCTAACTACCACCTACAGGCACACCATATACACAGGCATGAACTACACACTCATGAACAGACATGCCCCGAGCTGGACCCACAGCAGAATAAGCTCAGAGTGAGGGAGAAGAGTCTTTTATTTCTGTGCCAAAAACAGTCCTGTGGTTGAGGTGGATCTCAAGAGAAGCTGGCCTGTAACTTCATCCAGTCTGGAGGGATGAGGAATACACAGCGGGAATGCCAGTGCCTCCCAAGAAAGCTTGGGTAGGAGGACTGGATTTTGGCTCCACCAACCTGGCAAAGACCTCCCCTGCAGGGACCAGGAGCCTCATTATCTGGACACAAGGTGCAGTTGTCTGTGCACAAATCTGGTGGGGAAGCTATGGTTCAGGTGAATGTTGGATGGGTGTGTGGGGTGTACAGTGACAGAGAGACTTCTGAGCACTGGCTGCAGAGGAGTTCGCAGCCACTCCTAGTGCTTCATCTGGACCAACTCTGATGTGGAGCTCTCCTGGACAGGGCAGGCTACCTAGAGACCTGCCTATCTTCATGAATAAGTGTCTATGCCTTGGCCTTGCCATCCTGCCAGTAACGGATCCTCTCTGGCCAGCCTTGGCCAATGAAACCGCCTCCCTGGGGCTTAGCAGCTGAGCCACCCACTTCCAGGCAGGGAAAAGGGAAAACAGAGAGAGGCTGGACTCTGGACACGAGAGGGTGCCAGTACTGGAGGCTCAGCATTCATCAGGAAAGGGTGACCCTGCAATCGCCCAGGATGTTGGCAGCAGGGCCTGGGCATGACAGGGGGAGTCCATCTAGTTCTCCCCATCCCCACCTGCAGCAATGCCAGTGGCTGGAGGGTCCCCAGAGGTGGGGAGAAGAGCGGGGCTGGGGCTCAAGTGCCGAGGCTTCCGCGCAAATGGGAACACTCTGTGGGCAAGAATAAGCTGAAGCAAGTGGCTGAAGACCCTGTCCCTTCCCTGCAGAGCCCACCACTTGGCAGGCACAGGGCACTGCCCAGACTCACCGTCTCTTTGCCTCCAGTGGGATCACAGCTTCTCCCAACAGGCCCTTATACATGTCAGACTTCAGAAACCTAGGGTAGGAGTCCTGCAAGAGACAGTGTTGAACCCATAGCCCCTTCCACCTCCTTGCCCCTCAGCCAGGCCCATCTGAGCACTGTTGGGAGCGCCTTCTGCCCACAAGGGCCTTCAGTAATAGGGTACCAGCCACAGCCAGCCTGGACCAAGTCAGACATACCCAGGAAATGTTTCCCATCAGCGAGGCCACAGACAGCTAGAACAGAGCAGGACTCAAACAATGCTCACATGGAGTGCAAACCAGCACCCCCAAAACAGGCAATGAGGAGCCAAGAAACTTGGTGCCTCTACAGAGGGAGGGCAAGAATGTGTAGCCACACAAACAGCAAGGTGGTCAGAAACTTCATGGTGCTAAGGGAAAGGAATCTACAGCCATCATTGCTCATGTTTTAAAAGAAGAGTAAAAGGGACTGGGAATATAGCTCAGTGGCACAAGCACCTGCCTGGCAAGCATGAGGTTCTGAGTTCAAACCATGGTACCAAAAAAGAGAGTAAAAGCCGGATGCGGTGGGGTACACCTGTGAGTTCAGCACCAGCCTGTACTACATAGCAAGACTGTCTCAAAAAAATAAATAACAAAAAACAACCACAAAGGAACAGGAAAAAAGTATTTCACCAATGTCAAAATAAAGAATTTAAAAATGAATTTAGTTAACTTACTTGAAAGCAGAAATATAGTAGAAAGGCTGGGATAGAAGCTTGACTTATTTACATGTCTTCCTCTATATACTGCATTTGGAAACTGTAGTTTATGTTTAAGTAATTCCCAGACATTGAAAGAGTAAAATAAAACTATATGTCTAGGTGGTGGCATAGCCCCAACCATACCTCAGAGCTCTCAAGAGGAAATGTCTGGTTGGCTGTAGACAAGGAGTTAGAAAGGAAACAGTTCTCAGCAATCACTTTGTGTTGCTGAGACTGCTGACAGGTGAGAACCAGAACTTTCAGCTGGACATAAGGTGGTGGAGACACAGGTCAAAGAGGTCAGAAACTGTAGCCTGAGTCAACTGAAGTGCATCAGTGTGCATCCCTACTGTCTTAAACATGCATACTTCTTAGTTGTGTCCTTGTAAAGCCCAGAAAGAGTGGCACAAGTGCCTGCATGGCAATTGCAAGGTCCTGAGTTTGATTCCTGGTACAAAAATAAGTAAATGAATAAAACACTCCAGAAGCTGAGGCAAGAGGACTGCTGCAAGTTTAAGGCTAGTCTGAATCACATAGTGAGACTATCTCAAAAAGAAAAAAAGTGAATGTAAAGGGCTGGGGATGTAGCTCAGTGGCACAATACTTGCCTAGTATGCATTGTTCTTTGGTTTCAGTACCAAAGTAAAAAATCCAGGTCCTACTGACTACCCTTATCAGACACTAGTGGACTCTGTTTGTGGGCTTTGGGATATATATATATATATATATATATATATATATATATATTTTTTTTTTTTTTTTTTTTTGAGACAGGCTCTCATTATGTGGTTCAGGCTGGCCTGGAGCTCACTTTGTAGCCTAGGATGGTCTCAAACTTGCAACTATCCTCCTGCCTCAGCCTCCCCAGTGCTGGGATTATAGGAGTGAACCGCCGCACCTGGCTGTATTTTTGTTTTTTGAGACAGGGTCTCACTATGTAGGTTGGCCTTGAATTTAGCAATCCTCCTGCCTCAACCTCCAGACTATTAGGATTACAGGCATGCACTACCACGCCCAGTAAACTATCTCATTATTTTTAAAAGTGGTAAGGGCCAGGACTAAGCATTGACTCTGCTTTGCCATCTGTACCATGTGAAAACCAGAATAGGCAAGGGCAGTGTGACAGGACATGCTTCAGCAGGCAGACAAGGAATGGTGGGACTAGGACATTGCACACCATAGGCCGGTGAGTCTAGGACAGTGAATGGCACAGGCTGTGGAGGAGCGTAGCAGACACCACCTCTGAAGTACTTTTGACGAAAACCAAGTAGATAAAACACTGAAGATGGCCAATGGGCTCTAACAGGGTCACTGAGGCTGGCAGGGCCCACCTTCTTCATGAGCATGTAGATGTGTAGTTGTGCATCATCCAACACATAGCGGTGGGGCTGGCGCAAGCCCACCAGGGTCCGTTCCATCGTCCGGCTGTCAATGTTGACCCAGCGGGCAGCACCAGGGGCCAGGAACTGCCTGGGGATGGGAACAGCACAAGATGGGTCCAGGCTGGGCAAGCCTGCCCATTGGTCACCCAGTGCCCACCCACACTACTCACTGGTACACAGCATCCACCAGGTCAGGAATCTGGGCCTGCCCTCCAAAGCGCAGCTCCTCACATGCCTCCCAGAAGCTGAGATTTTCCGCTGGGGACCAGCACCAAGTTAGTAGTTCACCCTGAGTAGCAGCCAGCTCGCTGCCTCAACAGGCTGGACCAAAAGAGATCCTGAATGAGGCCAAGGGGCCTGGGCAGTGCCAGAAGCCTGGCACAGGACTCGGGCTTCTCACCACTGAACTCCTTCTGGAGGAAGTCCATGAAGTGGGTCCGGCCCACAGGGTCATCCAGAAGTTCCCGGAAGCTGAAGGCCCATCGTTCCACGCGGAGTTTTGTGGGTGCAGCCACCCTGGAGGAACAGTGGGCACTTGGAATGCTGGCCCTATTGCCAGCCCCAGACCAGAAGCACAACTCAGTCCCCCTGTACCCCAGGCTCACATTGGTGCATTTATGGCCCAGTAGCTGTCATCATCTGTGATCCAGGGGTTGCTGGGCAGGCACCCTGACATGATGGGGTCAAGTAGGCAATGCTGGCTGCTGAACTTTAGATACCTGAGAGCCAGGCCCAAAGAAGAGAAGGACCTCAGGGATGAGGAGGCTCCAGAAAGGGTCTGGACTTGGGGTCTCCTGCCACCCCTCCCCTTAACTCACGCCTCAAGGCAGATGGAGGATTTTACCCGGGTCCTGCCCAGTGCCTTCCTGGAGAATTCAATCTAGGGAGCCAGAACTGTGAGTGGGAACCTGGTCTGGGGACAAACTGCCCAACATCCCATCCTTAGGTCCTACCTCCCGCTTATAGAAGTCCGAGTTCTAAATCTGAAAGGGAACAGTTAGAGACAGTTACAAGGCAGGCTTGCTTTGGAGATCAAAATATCCCACCTACCCAATTCCTGTTGGGCCGAGCCCTGGCCCCAGGACAAGGCATGGGACAGTTTAGGCCTCCAGCCCCAATCCTTGGAGCCCTTCCTCCTAACCCTAGCCCTGGAGACTTTGAGGCCTTCATCTGGAGATTTTCAGGAAGTTCTGCCAAATCTACAGGTATTTAGATTACCTTGAAGTTCCCCAGTTATGATTAAGCAATCATATTTTCAGATATATGTATATATTTTGTGTACTAGGGATTGAACAGAGAGTCTTTGCTCTCATGTATATCCCCAGCTTCTTTAGATTTTGAGACAAGTTCTCACTAATTTTCTAAGTTGCCCAGGCATGTCTAGAACTTGCTATTCTTTTGCCTCAGCCTCCTAGAGCTCTGTGATTACAGGGGTATACTACCACACCCAGCTTTCAGGTATTTTTCTTTCTCTTTTTAAAACCACATACATTAGTAGAACTCCTACTAATGGGATCACACAGGGAAATTCTGGTTTAACTCAGGACTCCAGGTGCACCTCACAATGGGCTGCACAAGGCAAGCCCCGGACTGGCTGACCCAGGCTGCCGATCCTTCACAACCAACACTGGACAAGGCACTGGAGGTGGAGGATACTTCTGATTTCCAATTTCTGTCCCAGTTCCCTTTGACTACCTTCATATATAGAAAAGTTAAGGTGCTGAAGTTACCAAGAAGTGAGATACACCATAAATCTCTTCATACTTGTCTGTCCTGCTCCTGCTGCCTCTGATTGGGAGGTATCTGCAATCCAGATCCCCCCAGCATAGCCCTGCCTGTTACCCCTCCACCTCTCTGTGCACCCAGATGCTATCCTGACCTGGGGGAAGAGCCCTCCCCCTCCCCCTCCCCCAGGGCCTACTTACATGCAGGCAAGGGCAGCCAGTGGGAGGGAAAAAAAGGATGAGAGTTAACAAGATGCTTGGATTAGGGGCAGAGTTCAGAAGGAACTTTGGAGTGGCTGAATCAGATCTATTTGGGTGAACTGGACAGACAGATGGGTGGAGGATGCTCCAAGAAGTCCCACAGTGGTTAGAGTGGGTGAGGTCAGATGTGTGGACAAGCTGGGCACGGGCTGTGGGTGATGCAGGCACTCACCATCTGCACCCAGCTGCCAGTGCAGGTACCCCTTTCTGGACCCTGCTCCAACACATTAGGAGCCCCAGGCTGCAGATGGAAAAGCAGGTGAGGGGGCACCAAGACTCAATCCTCAGACCCAATACCAAATATCTGCTGTTTGATGTGGACATTGAGCTTCCAAGAAACACAGTTCTGACCCTGAGCCCCCTCTGCTCACTTCCATCCACCAAATGGTGCCCTAGACAGTAGGGCCACCTCAAGCTCCCTAGTTCCAGGCAAAACCCCTGAAGCCCAGGCCCACAGCTGAACCTAGATCCCACTTGCCTCTTCCAAAGGCCTTCAGTGCCAAAACTGGCCCCCTATTCTCCTCAGACCCAGAGGGAAGCTGACTGGTCCTGTGGTCTGGGGGTGTAGATAGTCTCATAGATTCTCAACTAAGTTACAAAACTAAGACCTCCTATCACACACCAAGGCCCTCAATGGCATGTCCTTTTTACAGGCTTAAATAAGAAGTTCTGAGAGCTTTTCAGGGAAGCTTGCCAACCCTTATTGCTGGCCAGGGAACCTCACCACCTGACCTCACAAGGGGCTCACCGGGGGCCTGTTCACCAGCCAGTATGTCTGCTCCTGGCATGTAATGACCAGTCTGTCTCCTTTCCTGCGCTGCTTAGCTGCCCTGGAGAATAGGCAAGGGTTGGGGATAGGGAGCTCATCACAGCACCTCCCCTCAGCTCAGGCTATGGCCTGGAATGAGTCCAGATGTGCTGTCCACACGCTAGACCATTGGATGCCATGGGCCTTCCAAGAGCTTTCTGGCATGGTGCAGGGTTGGGGCTCACCGCAGCTGTTCTCGGGCCTGCGTCACCACCAAGTCCCACATATGGTTGATCTTCTTGTGCAGCTGGTCATAGTGCTCCTGGGGACATGAAGTCTCCATGGGTAGCCCCCTTCAGTGCCCAGCTCTGAGACAAGGACTCCTACCTCTCAGTGAGACAGCAGGGTATGAGTGACATATGTGTGGATTACATGCTCTGGGGACACTATGGGGCTCCAGATTTCTCTGGCCACAAAATCTTCTGGGGGTCCCACCTTCTCGTGCTCCAATAGGGCCCCCTGCTTTCGGATGTTCTTCTTAGTCAGGTAGATGGCTGGAGGGGCAGAGAGAATAAGCCACAGAGTGGTAAGCTTTGCTCCTAGCCAGAGGTTACTGTCCTAAGGCCACTAGGCCTGGGATCTTGTTGCAGGCTAGTCCAACACCCCACTTACCATAATCCAGTTCTGCAGCTGGCCACAGAGTACTGGTCCAGAAGTATGGTGTCTGGTGTGCAGGGAGAAGACTGGCTGGCCCCTCCTGGACCTTCCCTACCCCAGGTATCCTACACAAATAGCACCCTACACAGAGCTCCCTCTAAGGAGGCAGGGGTGTCAGTCTCCCTCAGCTCAGCTGACACTGCCTATTCTCTCCACCTGAAACTGAAGTCAGTTCATATTCTTTGGGCCCTTAGGCTGCCCCTCTCATGGTGGGATGAGATGGGGACCTGGCCAAGCCTAGAAGTAGTCACAGTTGAGCTTGGGGTAGCCTGGGCCTCTGATGTGGTCAGGAAGGGCAGGAGTGTGTGGGGGGATGTTCCATTATACTTGAATACACAAGCTGTGATGGCAAGATCCTGACTCATGCCCAGCACTGGCAGCCTCTTCTTTAGGGGTGGGGCCTTGAGGAGTACCACGAGGCCCCAGCATCTTTGTAGACATTGTCCCTTATGGAAGTCCTGCTGTGGCCCCAGAAAATTGAAACTCCAATTTTCTGTGGTCCCAGAAAATTGAACCTCAAATTAGTCCTTCCAGTCTAGGCCTTTTGGGAAGGTAGCTGTCTGAGGGAATCTAAGTTTGATCTACCCAAGAAGCTCCACCCCTCCGAGTCCCATGGGCTACTTAGGGGTGGGGGGGTCCCCACACCCTCCACAGAGCCTGACCTGGAACCTGTAGGGCGTCTCATCAGGCCTGAGCGCCAGACGGTGGGGCTCGCGCAGCGGGTATACGTAGCCGTGCTGCGCCAGGAGGTCGCCCAGATGCAGGGCCTCTGCGGGTGGGGGAGGTGAGTGCTTGGCAGGGTCAACCCAACCCCCTACCCAGTTCCGGCCGGTCCCCTCACCCTCCTCCGAGATGCAGAACTTCTGGGCCAGCCACTCTACGAGGTCGACACCTGTGCAGGAGAGGCCCTGTCTGGGTGGGCAAAGGCCCCCACCCCCACCGCCATTTCCGCCTCGGCCAACCCCACCTCACCAGTCACCGCGTGGGGAATGACAGTGATCAGCAGACGCTGACTCCGCATCCTCACGCCTTGGTCGGGGTCCTGCATGCTCACGACCACCCGCTCCATCTGGACGCAGGGGGCCGTCAGGGGCTGTTGGGCCAGCGCCTGAGACCCGAGTGCTCCAGATCCGCGCGTGGGGGGGAGGGAGCGCCGAGGCTGGCCCCTGAGGCAGTCCCCAAGGTCACTGCCCCTCTCCCCTCAGGGCCCCTCGGGTGCCTGCAGGCCGGGGGACCCAGGCCCACCTTGCTGAGGTGCGGGCTTTGCGCTCGCGGGCGCCCTCCAGGAATCCCTGGACCTGAGGTCGTAGCCATGGCGCCGCCGATGTCCGAGCGGACCCGCCTCGCGCCCCGCTCCGCCCCGCTGCAAGTTAACCCTCCCTACAGCGGCCTAACCAGCCACACGACCGAAGGCTGTGGAAATGACTCGGGGTGCAGAGGCAGGCAGGACCCGGCTTGGACTAAGTAGGATGTGAAATAATTCCAGGATGGTGGGCTCCCTTCGTGGGCAACAGGGTTCATTAACCAGGGTAGCAGTGTGTGGGGACTGCAGGACCAGCAAGGATATAGGTATTTGGGACTCTGGGATTCCACGAGTGTGTCCTTGTGAATATATGGTGCCAGGAAGGGCCTGTGCATACCACAGGCAGGTGTAATGTTGGAGGATACCCAACTCTTCCTGTGCTGAGCAAGTGTGTGGGGCGAGTCTACAAGCACTCAATGCTGCATCAGCTCTGCTGTGGTCTGAGGTTGCCTGGAATGTGACACTGGGTGACTTGGAGTATCCCCCATCTTTTGCTGTAGGTTCCTGCAGAGGTCTCAGACACTGGGGAGAGAGTAGCTCAGGTCCCCTCCATTGCACAAGGCCCAGTGGGCCAGTTGTAAAACAGACTGAGATTAGGGGGGTGCTGTGGGAAGGGCTTTTATCTCAGCTCCTCTCACCTAGATTTGGCAGCAGCCACTGGGCTCAGGGACCCTATTCCAGGCTCTTTCACTCCCTTCTCCAACAGCTCACCCCACCCCATAGATATACTGAGCTGTGTCCAGGCCCTTCAGGGGCCATTGCTCAGGGTCACTGATCCACTTATAAGAGGTATGGAGATGTGTGAGCTTCCTTCTAGAACCTCCTTTTTGTTTTTGTACCACAAGTGGAACTCAGGACTTCATGCTTACCAGGCAGGCACTTATGCCACTGAACTATATCCCCGGCCCGAAGAGGTATGGATAAGTCTGTTTCTCCTTCCCATTCCCACTAAGGGGTGCTGGGCACTAAGCAGAGGGGGTTGGCCTTGGGCCAAAAGCCTCCAAAGATGGCTGTTGTTGTTGGTTCCTGCTGCTGGCTGGGTCCAGGATGAACTGATGCAATGGGGTTGGGAACTGGAGGGGGCTCCTGCCCTAGGCAGGGTCACATCACTATTAGGTCCCAGGTCATGCAAGGTTCCACATAGGCAGTATTAGGCTGGTCCCAGAGGGCTGAGTTACCTTGTCTGGATGAGTAGGGACAGTGGCCCCTGTAACATCTCCATTCCCTGTAGGCAAAGGACTCCCTTCTAGGATCCTGCTTTTGGAAAGAGTGTGGGCAGGTAAAACTCCTAGTTCAAGTGTCCTAGCACACTGGCACCAGTACTGCTCATATGGGCCCTTTGGACAAGGGTGTGTCTGAACCCTGGGTGGCCCCAGAAATAGGGGTGGGGGTAGGAGCATCTATAAAAAAGAGACTCAGGCTGCTCTGAGGCCACCTCCTTCACTCAGACCCATGCCTTTGGTCCAGCTGTCCTGCATGCTCACGACCACCCACTCCATCTGGACGCAGGGGGCCGTCAGGGACTGTTGGGCCAGAGCCTGAGACCCGAGTTCTTCAGATCTGCGTGTGGGGGGAGGGAGCGCCGAGCCAAGGACACTGCTCACCCCTCTTCACTGTCTTAGCTGACACTCGCTTCCATCTCACCTATTCCCCAAGTCTCAGTGTGTTTCAACTCAAGAAGCCTCCTGGATTCTGTTTTGTCAGTGTCCTCTCCGCGAGGGTGGGGGGCCTTGGGAATTGTCTGGGTTCCTGGCCTCTGCAGACACCACCCCCACCCCCGGGTCATTAGCGCTAAGGGATCCTTGTGTGTCTGTGCAGGTGAACCCTCAGCCCACTGTGTTCCCTCGATGTTGATGACGGAACCCCGCCCAAGGCTGGCTGTCCCCTGGAGTCTCCTCTGCCCAAGCAGCCTGAACGAGGCGGAGGGTTGCTGGAGCCCAGGTGTGGCCTGCGCTGCCTGCTAATAACGAGAGCCCGGGGACACAGGGAGAGAGCTGCACCTGCTCCACTTGGCGCCAAGGTCCCACCGCCCCGCTGGGAGGCCCCCCGGGACCCAGCTTGCTCGGGCGCTGCGGGGCGGGGCGGGGCGGGGCGGAGAAGGCCGGGTGCCGGCGCCGTGCGGGCGACACGCGCGTCTCTGCGGGCTGCGCGGGGTCCGCGGAGCGGCTGGGGGCGCGCGGCGCGGGCGCGGCGCTGGGCGAGGGGGGCGCTCCCGGCCGGGATGAGCTCACCGCAGTCGCGCCGGGGCTGAGCCGAGCCGGGCGGCGGCTCCGCGGCGGCCCGCGGCCACCATGCTGGGCCTGGACGCGTGCGAGCTGGGGGCGCAGCTGCTGGAGCTGCTCCGGCTGGCGCTGTGCGCCCGAGGTGAGCGGCGGGCGGCGGCCACGTGGGCGGGGGCCGCGGGGGGCGCGGGCGGGGCGGCCCTCCCCTGCCGCAACTTAGGGGGCGCGCGGGGACCTCTCGGCAGGCATCCCAGCTAGCTCTGGCTGGGGTGCGGTCTTCGTTTAGGCGCGACCCTCACAGGAAAGGCAGCCAAGAGTGGAGGAGCACGCGGCGCTCGGGTGAAGCCAGGGAGACAGGGGCCTCTGCCCCGGGTGGGGAGATCGGTCCCTAAAGCTAAAGCGCGGTGGACAGGGCGCAGAGCCTGGGAGCTCGTGGAAGGGGCCTGGCACCACTACTATACAGCAGTGGCGCCCCAGCCTTTGGGCTGTTCCCCACTAGGAGTCTTCATACCTGCACCTTTGGCCTCAGAGTCAGGGAGGGGCCTTGGGTGGACAGCTGGTGCCTCCAAGGATGCCACTTGGGTGGGTCTGTTAACCACTGCTAGCTGCCAGGGCCCCTTTAGAAGAGGCCCTCCTGCTTTTCCTCCCCACCCTCTCCCTTAGCCTCTTTTTAGTTCCTTTAGACAGTGGTAGGCACAACTGGTGAGATTGGGGAGTGGGTTTCCTCCAGTTTGGCACTGGAATGCCACAGTCCGCTGGTGGCAACTGCTTATGATCCTTTCCCAACTGCCAGTCCTCTTGGCTGACAAGGAGGGTGGGCCAGCGACATTGGATGAGGCCCTGGATGAGGCTGTGCCTGAGTACCAGGCACCAGGGAAGAAGAGCATACTGGAGATTCAGCAGCTGGACCCAGAGGATGAAAGCCTGGCCAAGTACAAGCTGGCGCTGCTGGGGCCCCTGCCACCTCTCATGGGTATGGGCTGGGCCTGGGCCGGGAGGGCAGGTAGCAGGTGGAGGGAAGGGACAGGCTGGGAAGACCAGGCAGGGCATCCTGTGGACTCTGTTTCTCCTCAGACCCAAGCCTACCCAACGTGCAGGTGACCAGGCTGACACTGATGTCTGAGCAGGCACCAGGACCCATCACCATGGACCTCACAGGTAGTTCTCCTCTGCAGCCCACAGCTCATCTTTGGAGTAAAGACCTCCTAGGACCCCCCCCCCCAATTCATCCCAAGTCCTCAGGCCCATCACCATGGACCTCATGAGCACCACTCCCCATGTGGGGGCTGCTGAGCAGGTCTCAGCCTATTCAGAATTCATACTGGCCCCACTATTTCCCTACCAGGGGACCTGGCTGCACTGAAAAACCAGGTGTTTGTCCTGAAGGAGGGTGTTGACTACCAAGTGAAGGTTACCTTCAAGGTAAGGGCAGCTGTAGTGGTCTTGGGGTTGGCAACCCACCACAGCCTAGACCTCCAAAGGATCCCGTTAACACCCTCCATCCCCCAGATCAACAAGGAGATCGTCAGTGGTCTCAAGTGTCTGCACCACACCTACCGCCGGGGCCTGCGTGGTGAGGGCAGTGTGGACAGCCTGGGGGTTGGGGGGGATGGCAGGCAGAGGGTAGCCCCTGACACCCTCCCCTCCCCCAGTGGACAAGACCGTCTACATGGTGGGCAGTTATGGCCCCAGAGCCCAGGAGTACGAGTTTGTGACGCCAGTGGAGGAGGCACCGAGGGGCATGCTGGTGCGGGGCCCTTATGTCGTCAGGTCCCTCTTCACCGATGACGACAGGACCAACCACCTATCCTGGGAGTGGGGCCTCCACATCTGCCAGGACTGGAAGGACTGACCCCCCGCTTGGGGCTCTTGTCCCCACCTGTCAGCTGCTGCACAGGGTCCCCACGCATTCCCCACCCCCTTGGTCAGTGACTCCCGCAAGCCCCCCAACCTGGCTCTGTGCCCTGACTCCCATTAAAGGTTGCCCTGCCTTGCTGCCCTCCGTGTTGCCTTTTTCTGCCTCTTCCTCCCTCCAGGGGGTGCCTTTCAGCTTTATCTTCCCTGAGAGGGGCCAGGGTGCCACGTGTCGCTTACTGCTTGGTCCCTGGTCCCTTTATCTGCCCCAGCCTTTGGGGCCCGGCACTGCCATGGACAGCCAGCTCCTGACCGTGCTGCTGCTGCTCCTGCTGGGGGTCTCAGGCCCATGGGGACAGGGACAGGATCCACAGGGTCCCTTGGAGGACCTCCCAAAGGAACCCCCTGGGGAAGAATTTCCCAAAGAGGATGGGGTTTTGGTGCTGAGCAACCGCACCCTGAGCCTGGCACTGCAGGAACACCCGGCTCTGCTGGTGGAATTCTGTGAGTGTCGGGGCGTGGGTGCTGGGGAGCACAGCAATGTCTGGGGCTTAAGCCCCATACTGCTCTGCCTCCTGTACCTCAGGGCTTCCACAGGGGCCCTGGCACAGGAAGCCCTGGACAGGGCTGGACCTGGTGGGGGCAGATCTAGGCAGGAGTGGTAGTCATGTAGGGTATCCCAGGGGACATGAGAAAACCTATGCTCCTCTGCTTGGACAACCGTGGCTGCATGGTGATGTCATTACCTTGGGAGCCACATTTCCGTACTGGTGGGAGTGTGGTCTTTCTGCACACTGTGCAAAGGCACAGCGTCCAGGCTGTGTGGCCTTGTAGGCCCTTGTGTCTTCTGTTTTTGTTTTTTCAGTATTGGAGACTGAACTCAGGACATTTACACTGAGCTATGTTCCTATCTGTTTCTTGAGAATTAAGTGGCTAAATTGCCCAAAATGGGCTCCTATTTGCAATCCTTTTGTCCCAGCCTCTCAGTGCTGGGATTACAGGTGTACACATTCACACCTGGCTCTCTGGTACTTGTTTTTATAATACTTTACAGATGTCAGAGCCTTTCCTGGCTGGCAGGTCTTACAGGTAGCCACATGTGGCCCAGGAGAGTAAGCTCCTCAAACTCTCCCAAACCTTGCTGTCCCTTGTGCCCTGAGTTGGGGCCTTGAGTCTTTCATTCTGGTGCCCAGGCTCAGTTAAGGTCAAGACTCAGGGTGGTCCCTGAAGAAAGATGTGAGCAAGACAGGTATGCTCCTTGCTAGGCCTGTGGGAAGGACTGTGGCTGGGGCCAAAGAGGCCTTGTGCACTCATGGCCTCATCCTCTAGATGCCCCATGGTGCGGGCACTGCCAGGCATTGGCCCCTGAGTACAGCAAAGCAGCCACTCTGCTAGCAGCCGAGTCAGCCCCAGTTACACTGGCCAAGGTGGATGGGCCTGCTGAGCCGGAGCTGATGGAAGAGTTTGGTGTGACAGAGTACCCCACCCTCAAGTTCTTCCAAGATGGGAACCGCACACACCCTGAGGAGTACACAGGTGTGAGCAGACCTGGTGTAGCCCAGGGTGGGGCATGGTGGAGAGGGATTAAGCCTAGGCTGAGGGGACTCTCCACAGGGCCTCGGGAGGCTGAGGGCATTGCTGAATGGCTGAGGCGGCGGGTGGGGCCCAGTGCCACGCATCTCAAGGATGAAGAGGGCACCCAGGCACTGATAGATACCTGGGACGTGGTGGTAATTGGCTTTTTCCAGGTAAGAATGGATGTGGGGGCTGGGCCTTTGGGCAGTACTGGTAGCACCTGCCCAACTCATAGGGCCGGGTCTGCAGGACCTTCAGGATGAGGACGTGGCTACCTTCCTGGCCCTGGCCCGGGATGCTGTAGACATAACCTTTGGCCTTACTGACCAACCACAGCTCTTTCAGAAGTTTGGCCTCACCAAGGACACAGTAGTCCTCTTTAAGAAGGTGAGTCAGGGCTGCGGTGGGGGCCAGAGTCAGGACTGCAGCTCTTGCTGAGATCCCCATCATCCAGTTTGATGAAGGGCGAGCTGACTTCCCAATGAATGAGGAGACTGGCCTGGACCTGGTGGATCTGTCCCGCTTCCTGGTCACACACAGCATGCACCTGGTCACAGAGTTCAACCAGCAGGTAAGTTTAGCTGCAGGTACAGGTGAGGCCAGTGGGAAGGGTCATGGGAGTTGGGAGCCTCTGCAGAGGTGTGCAGGTAGAAATTAGGAGTCATGAGATCCTACCCTGCAGACATCCCAGAAGATCTATGCTGCCCGGATACTCAACCACTTGCTGCTGTTTGTGAACCAGACCCTGGCCCAACACCAAGAGTTGCTGGCTGATTTCAGGGAGGCAGCTCCCCCTTTCCGGGGGCAGGTACTGGGGGGCAAGGAAAGAGGGGCCACTTGGCATCGGGACACACAACATGGGCTCCCTACTGGCAGGTTCTCTTTGTGGTGGTGGATGTGGCTGCCAACAATGATCACGTGCTACAGTACTTCGGTCTCAAGGCTGAGGAGGCCCCCGCCCTGCGTTTGGTCAACATTGAGACCACTAAGAAGTACGCACCCACAGATGGGGTCCCTGTCACCACAGCTTCTGTGGCTGCCTTCTGCCACTCAGTCTTCAGTGGTGAAGTCAAGGTCTGCTGCTTGGTGGTCCACCCAGGAGCATGGGAGAGGGGTTCAGCACTTTAGAAATCTGACCCTACAAAACATTTCTAACGCTACAAAACACCCAGTGAAGCTCTGCCTTTCCCCAGCCCTACTTGCTGAGCCAGGAGCTTCCCCCTGACTGGGACCAGCAGCCTGTTAAGATCCTTGTGGGCAAGAATTTTGAGCAAGTGGCTTTTGATGAAACCAAGAATGTGTTTGTGAAGTTCTGTGAGTGCCAAGGGCAGAGGGCAGTGGGTAGGGTAGGGTAGAATGTGGCTGGCCAAGCCTGACATCCCCCACAGATGCGCCATGGTGCAGCCACTGTAAAGACATGGCCCCAGCTTGGGAGGCACTGGCTGAGAGATACCAAGACCATGAGGACATTGTCATTGCTGAGCTGGATGCCACAGCCAACGAGCTGGAGGCTTTTGCAGTGCACGGCTATCCTACTCTGAAGTACTTTCCAGCAGGGCCAGGTCGAAAGGTGAGGCCCACCCTGAGGACTCTGGTCAGACTGTGGCATAGGGACAGCTGTCTTGCCAGCCTCTCCTATTCCTCCCCAGGTGATTGAATACAAAAGTGCCAGGGATCTAGAGACATTCTCCAAGTTCTTGGAAGCCAGGGGCGAGCTGCCTGCGGAAGAGCCCACAGAGCAGCCTGAAACTCCCTTCCTGGTGAGTGCCCAGGACACATCCTTAGGCAGGGTGGGCTGGGACAGAGCCTTCAGCTGAGCCTCTGACCTTTCTAGGAGCCACCAGCCAACTCCACCTTGGGGCCCAAAGAGGAGTTGTAACTGCCTTGGAGCATCTCCCTGGAGTCTTGGTGCACTGGAGCAAGCTGTGTGCTGCGAATAAAGAAAAATTGGCCCTAAACTCTGTGTGGTTCCTGAGCAAGGCTGGACCCTGGTCCTGCCTCAGCCACCTGTGACTATTTCCTCTTGGATGTCCTCCAGATGGGCAAGAAGGAGCCCCTGGAGAGTGCAGCTGTGACTCTGCCTGCTATGCTGGCTGCTGTCCACAGAGTCCTCCCCTCTAGTGTGGCCTCCTTTCATTTCAGGTTTGATGGCACACCCAACAGCCAGGCCCACTGGCTGCAGAGAGGTGCATTCCAAAA
The DNA here is from genome assembly GCA_004027455.1 of Hydrochoerus hydrochaeris. Taxonomy (NCBI): domain Eukaryota; kingdom Metazoa; phylum Chordata; class Mammalia; order Rodentia; family Hydrochaeridae; genus Hydrochoerus; species Hydrochoerus hydrochaeris. Next base: position 8,305 of record PVLA01008454.1, on the reverse strand, counting down.
CCTAGGCAAGTTCAAAAACTGTTTTATTTCTTGTTATCCAAGTACCTTTGAAAAGATAATTGTACAAGTCATGGCATGAAAAATGGGCTTTGGGCAGCCCCCTGCTGGCCCTGGCCTGAGAAATGTACATATTTACATGGGCCCTTAGAAAGCAGGGACCCGGCCCCGTGAGCTGGCAGCTGGAGACAGGTGAAGGAAGGGCCAAGGCTTCGTGGCCGCTGGCTTCACACAGTGGCAGGTAAGAGACGAGCTGTGTTGAAGGCACTCGGTGACATGTACAATCTACAGAGGTCCCTGCAGGGGCCCCTGCACCCAGGCCTGGGCCCAACTAGGTACAGTGGGTAACTCCACAGCATGCAAGGCTTGTAGTAGGGGATCCAGGCCAGATGCCCTGCTCCGAGGACTCCAAGTATTGCTATGGGGTAGGTGAGGCTCCCACAAGACATACCCTGTGAGGCCAGGAGAGGGACCTACCCACCCAGACACAGGCAGATGGGGGAACACTTGGGCCTTCCCAGGATCCATGTGACCACACACAGTACGAGCAGCTGCGCAGCCCTATGCCACCCCCACACAGCAGGCTCCTGGACTCAAGGTCATTGCTGGGTTGACTGCTGCATGCTGCACCATATGTCCTAGGTGTGGCCACTTGCTGGTCAGTCCACCTTCTCCACCTTGCCAATGATCTTCTCCTCAAATACAGGCAGCACCGCCTCATCTTCTCTCACTTCCTCAAACACCACTCCACAGTCAAATTCATCACTCACTTTCTTGAAGTAGTATCTGGGGACAGAGGACAGACACAGAAGGTTAAGCACTGAGCATGGTCAGCCCCTTTCTGGTGCTCAGGGAGGGACTGCTGTTTATGTCTGGGCTACTGCCCAACATGTGTTGGCTTCTCCCAGGGCCAGGTCAGCCCTACCTCCTGCTTGCTTGCTAGACCCATCTTGGGTCTGTGACCATAACTTGCGAGGAAGTGCCTCAAACCCCTAGTGGTCCTGCCCCAGGTTTGAGGGTGCTGCAGGAGAGGAGTGGCAGCTACATGCATGCCCCATTCCAGCCAGGGAAGTCATGGGATTTTCACAGCCACTCAGGCAGAGGATCGACCTGCTGTGAGCTGGGCTGGGCTCAGCAGTCCTGGCCCTGTTGATCTGCACACTGGCTCTCCTGCAAGGCTCCAGCTTCAGCAGGGAAGGCTAGGCACATACTGTTAGGTCAAACCAGCATGCACATGGACCCATCTGTTTGGAACTCAGTTTCCTAACTTTTAAAATGGGCCCCTGACACCACCCACTCCCCATCTGCTCAAAGGGGAGAAATGTCCAGGTTCACATAAGGATTCACAAGGCCAGCATATATATACCCTGACCCTCTTCTCACCTGTAGCTGCCTTTCTTGGTTAGCAGCTCCTTGAACTGGCCCAGGGTGACTGCGCGGCCTCTCACTAGAGTCCGGTATGGGATGGGCTCCCCACAGAAGTAGTAAGCCACCACAATGCTGTCACACGGCTGGGCACTCCCACCGCCCATCTTCCTCTGTGATTTCATCCTGGGCAGAGAGAGTAGTGATAGGAAGGATGGGAGTCAGGCCCAGGTTCCAAGGGTGCCCCCTCCAAGCCTCAGGGTGCTTGTAGAGGGCACCCCAGGGCAACATCTGTCATGGCAAGACATAGCCCCTACTGTGCTAACTCTGTGCCAAATGGTTATCTGACTCCCTGGGGCATACACCCTAGGAGCCTCTGGTCTGGCAGGTCAGTGGCACTCCCCACCTGACTGATGGGGGCACAGAGCGTCTCTAGATCATCAGGCCAAGTTGCTGGCCCACAGAGCCCCACCTCCACAGAGGCAAAGCAGTCTACCTGCTCATACTCTACTAAGATTGAGACCTAAGCCTTTCAAGACATTTGTAAGGGCAGGTACTGGAGAAGAATCAGGACTGCACAGGTCTCTGAGTGAACTGCCCACAGGCCAGCCAGCAGACCCCTAGAGCTGAATAGGGCCAGTGCTGCCTCATGCCCAGGCTGAAGGGCCTGTCCTGCCAGGTTGCATGGCCACATGGTATCAGGTGACTGGCAGTGTCCTCCTGTCCTTCACATTCTCCAGCTACCCCAGAAGCCACCCCAGGAACCAGGGCTCTGACCAGGTGGGTATACTAGATACTCTTAGAATCAGCCTCAGAGCAGGAAGGCTACACAGGAGCTCCTGTTCCTTGGCCCAGACACCAGCAGTGTCGGTCTACTTTGCACACCATGCACTTGCTTCCCTGGCATCTTACCCTAGCACTGCATCTTGACAGCCCACTTGCCCTGGGGACCCTCTTTTGCAGAGAGCTGGTGGCCAACTGAGGAGTGTCCCAGGTACAGCATCCTAAAGCACAGGATGCTAAAGCACAGGAAAGGGGTGGTCAGCAATATCCACACCACCCATGTATAGCCATAGCAAGTGGAGGTGGTGGCCTCACTCTTGGCCCTGAGCAGTCAAATCATCCAGACACCACAATAAGCAAGCTGTGCCTCAAGCTCCCAGGTGCCACTGCAAGGGCATCATGCTTCAACCCACACCCCATTCAGGACTGGCACTGGCTGTGAATCCTGGACTGGTGACCTCAGGAGGCAAAGGCAGAAAACAGGCAGGCTGTGATACCTATGTAGACACTGGCCATCTATTGCCTTGCTGGGCAGCCCTTGTTCTTTGAACAGACAGGAGGGAATACTCAAGTATCTGAGCTTATGTTCCAGAGGAGTTGCTCCACCTCAGGACCAGGCTTGGGCCAGGTCAGGTAGGCAGCACTGAGGGACCCTCAGGCGCACGTACTCTGTCTCGGAGAGCTCCAAGTCCGACACGGCTGGCACCACGCTCAGCATTGGCGTGCACGCTGGCCTGACACAGGCACGTCCCCGCTGCATGACCGCCTGCACGTACCTAGGGGACAACCCACGTCAATGGGGAGAGGCCACGGCCAGTGTGCTGCAGGACCTCCCGACAAGTGCTCCCACTCTATGAGGTGGAGAAGACAGCAAAACCCTGCTGGCTTGGTTGGGGTGACTCTATTCAGCTCAGGGTACCCACACTTGTTATCTGGGTTCCCTGGCACACACATAAGGGAATTGTTGATCTAGGTGCTAAAAGCTGCCACCTCTACAGTGGCTGAGCTCTTCACCATGCAGGGGGCCTCTTGGCAGCTGTCTGTGACCCTTTCTAGGGTGTGGTTCATTCTATTCAGATCTCAGGTATGAACTTGTGAGAACAATGTGGACACCAGCTCTGGATGATGTGGCGATAGCTCTACTGTATCTTTGAGAACTGACGCCATAACAAAGGCCTGTCCTGAGGTGGCTACATCGGTCTACAAGGACCTTGTATTTGGGTATGCCATCAGGGATTCAGTAATCTGTTTGCCTGGGGCCTTTGTCCCATGAATCTAGAGCTACTGACAAAAAACTCCAGTTCCTCAGATGCACAAATAACCTAGTAACTCTAGATTTCCCACATGATGCCTGGAGTCAGCCATTGAGATCTTAGCAGAGAACTGGGCCCCAAAATATGCAGTGCAGATCAGTTCTCATGGCTCAGCACAGAATGCAACATCACCTACCCAAAGGACCTAGGGAGCCAGTGGGAAGGGTATATGTAAGCCCTGTTCCCAAGGGACCCTCCCTTAACCACTTCAGGCCTTGTCCCTCCCCGCAAGTCCAGTGTTCCCTGGGATCTGTCCAGGGAGGTTTTACACCCCCACAATGATGCCCTACTCCAGTGTTCTGGGTCCTTCACATCACTGGCTCCTGCCAAACATGCAGCTCTACACAGGGCAGGCAGGACAAGAGCACAGGTGGGGAGAGCTGTTAGCAAAGAAGTCACCCCTATATTCCAGTTAACTGGGACCCTTTCTGGCCTCAAATCCTGTGCAGATTGCACCTGGTGTGGTTCATGCTGACCTTTACCAGCTAGGGATACATGCAAGCCTCTGCTGTGCTAAGCCCAGGGAGGACTCACATGCTGACACCAGCACAGTTGACCAGGGTTACACAGCATGCTGGACCCCCAGAAGTGGGTCAGACCCTAGACCTGAGATGACCCACAATGACTAAGCCCCCAGCAACTTCCAAGGAAAACAGTGGATACCAAATGACCATGCTCCCAGGGCCCAGGTCAGAGACCTCACTGAGACTCAGATCTACTTGGGAATTTCAATGAGCCAGAAAGTCCAGGAGTCTGATCTCAATGCCCAGACAACCAAGTAAGAAGCCACATTCTGGTCTGGATACAAATGTTGCCACTCAGAAGAGGAGGTATGCCAGTGGCCCAAGCAAAACACTCTCCTCTAGGAGACAACAGGGTTTGGCCCAAGCTGCAACAGCAGTGGGTCAGCTTGAAGCCCTGAAGGTCAAAGAGGGCAAAGGAGGAAGGCCAGGGGCCTGGGATCTATCCAGGGAGGTTTTACACCCCACATATTTCAACATCCTCCACTGGCTGCCAACAGAGGCAGTCAAGATATTATAAGCTGGCCACCAAGCTCAGTATGCCCAGAAGCTACTGGCCACCTGAATTTGTAACTACTTGTCCCCACCACAAGGGATTCTATAGCCTCACACACAGATTAACATGAGATAAAGGAACAACTCTCCTTCTCCCCCAAGGATAGTGAAAATATTCACCATTCCAGCCCTTGACTCCATAGTAGGGCCATCTCAGTAGTTCTCAGCTGATGTCCCCAAAAGCCCTCTGTGTGGTCCTGCGGTCATCTCACACCTACGCTGCCCTACCTCTGCTTGGAAGACAATTTGCTGGTTCGCTTCTCTTCTTCCTCCAGCCGCCTGCGGGCTTCCTCCAGCTGGGTCAGGGGGTTGGGGGCCGGGTTGGGTGGCATTGTGGGGTCTTGAATGAAGAGATGAGAGGGCTGGACAGAGTTGCGAAGCTGAGCACTGACCCAGGGGTGCACGGCCCCAGGGCGTTCGATGGACAAGGGCCTGGAGTTTTCGTGGGCCTGTTGCTTCTTCGCCCCAGACGACCTTGGGGAGTAAGAGAAGGTGTGGCAGTGTCTGCCTTCTAAAGTAAATATGACCCTTTCCTGAGGATTTTTTTTTTTTTTTTTTTGGGACAGGGTCTTGCTGTGTAGCCCAGGCTGGCCTTAAATTCAAGCGGTGATCCTCTTGCCTTAGTCTCCCAAATGCTGGGATTACAGGCATGCACTACAACACTCAGCCCTGTGGACTTCTTCACAGCTTTATTGAGATAGAAAGTACACACAGACTTTCTCTAAAGAGAAAGTAAAAATGGTTTTTTACTGCTTTAAGACAAGTTTCAGGGCCAGAGGTTTAGCTCAGTGGCATAAGAGCCTGCCTGGTAAGCGCAAGGTTGTGAGTCTGATCCCCAGTACCAATAAAAAAAAAAAAGTTTCAAGCTATAGTATACTCCAGTGATGGAATACTTGCCTAACATGGGTTAGGCCCTAGGTTCAATCTCTAGTACCACAAAAAACTGTCATCAACATAAATGTTCATGGGGGGAAACCTGGCATACACACATATAAATAACCCACAATATCATAATTTAAAAATAACTACTCCTACTGAGTAGTATATTCTTTTTTCTTTTTTTTGCTGGGGATCGAACCCGTGACCTTGTGCTTGCCAGGCAGGCACTTACACTACTGAACTAAATCCCAGGCTCATATTCTCTTACCAATTAAAAATACTTGGGCTGGGGATTTAGCTCACCAGCATAAGCACCTGTCTTGCAAGCATGCAGTCATGAGTTTGATCGCTGGTACCACAAAAAAACCAACTTAACTGGTCTAATTCTAATCAAGTAACTTCCTTCTTAACATTACTGCTAGTGTCCCTCTGGTGACTGCCCATGGGGAACATGACCTCCACCAGGGGAGGTCCAGTAGAGATGTGGACCTCCTGGCCAGGGGGAAGGCTCTGCCCCTAGGACAGGTGCAGCCCAGGAAGGACAGCACCAAGAAGAGAGTAGGGACTGGGACTGTAGGCTCCTCTTTCAGGCAAAGCATTACCAGTTAGCAAGAGTCACCTTTCCCACTCTGTGTGCTGGACAGGGCCTCATCTGAAGCAGCCTACTCTAAAAGTACTGCCCAGTATGGGCTGCCTGTGTGCTCATTCCTTAGTACAGGAACTGCCATTCAAGGGGACATAGCCTGCTCTTTGTGAAAACCCACAAGAGAGAAATCTGGAGAAACTAAGAGCTATTCCTCACCCAACTGGATTTGGAAAGGATCCCCTAGAAAGATCCCAATGGAAAGGCTGGTAGCTGCCAAGAGACACAGGCAAGGCCAGCGTGACACCTCCCCATAGTGTTCCTTGTCCTACAGGCAGACATGGCCCTATCACGCTCACAGGATGTCTGAGATAGAAAGTATACCTCCCTCTGGCCATGTGAGCAGCTTGAGGTGGGGTGAGGGTAACTCTTGTGTAGCACTAGTAATGGGTGTATGAGGTGACATCCAGACACAAGCCTCACCCCGTCTGGGACTGGCCCCAAAGCAGCCTCTGTTCTCAATGCTGAGATAGCAGTATCAAGGCTAAACCTTTTCTCTCTAACTTCCCACGTGACACGCTTCTCTCAGTGGGAGCCAGGAATATCCCTAAGTGCCTGTAGTTCCATGGGCATGACCTGTGCCCACAGGTTTCACATGGGAAGGTGCTGCTCACCCGTGACCAGCTTTCCTGTGCCTGCTGATTTCTTTCTCTCCCTCAATGATCCACTGCATGATCTTCTGGTTCTTCTCTGCATCTTCTGTGGTACCTGGCACCTCTGTGCTGGTGGTCTTCCCAGAGTCAGCCTTCTTGGCATTTCTTTTGGAGGGCCCACCTGCCTTCCCACTGCAAAAGCAAGACCTGGGTTTACCTTGCCTTCCACAGTCCTGCTACCCTCAGTTTCTCACCCAGTGGAAAGGCTACTGTGCCTTACTATGAGGTCACATTCTCTGCAACCTATGCTGTGGTCTAGAGCCTGCTCTGTCTGCAACACCTCATTGCATTCTGTGTTCTTTTCACCCCACAATCTAGATACTACTGGGCACCCCCACTAGTTTCCCGTGGCTTTCTAAAGGGGAACTCCAGCCTTGTGGGAATATGGCTTTACACCCTAGCTCTCTTCTGGGCCCTCTGGACCACAGCACAAGCAGGAGGATACCACTGTGCCCACCACCAAGGCCTGAGTGGTGCAGGACTCACCTGTAGGATGGGTCACTGGTATTGGGGGTGGCACCTGTGTTTTCTGAATAGCCACGGGACTTGGCTGGGTGGCTGTGTGATTCTAGGCCCCACATGCTCTGGACCCTGCGGGTAGCCTCAGCCTCAAGCTGCTCCTTGGGTCTGGCTGTGCTGTGGTGAACATGATGGTGAATATGCCTGTGATGGTGCAGGCCGGTGGCATCCAGCTTCGTCCCTGACTTGGGCATGTGCTTGCCATGCCCTGAGGCTGTACCCCCCAGCATGGCTATCTTGGCCACATGCCCACTATCAGGGGAGCGGTGGCCTGGCCCAGGTGACTGGCAGCCAGGTGTCCTCATAACCCGCTGCACATGTTCATCCAGGATGCTCTCGGGGTTCTCCTCATGGGCATCCCGCAGCCCAGTGCACCCCATGTCCACACAGCGGGGTGGGAAGTGGTGCCAGGCCGAGGCGGAAGGCAGCTTGTGACTCACTCCTGGGAGCCCAGAGGGCAGGTCGCCATCCTCGCCTTCCTCCTCCTGTGGGGACACAGCAGCATCAACACCAGCTGCACTGTAGAAACCTCAGATGTGAGGAAAACAGGCATGGGAGAAGACTTGCTGGCAGTGGGCCATGTCTTGGAGGTCAAGCCCCAGCATGTGGCCAGGTCAGGGAAAACCATCTGACTGGGTGCTGTATGCCCAACCTCCAAGGGCTATGTGAGCCTGCTCTGATTTGCTGCCCCATTTCTGCCAGGCTTGGCTACAGGCTTAGGCAGTGGAACAAGACAAGCAAAGACAGCAAGGGGTCGGTCAGTGGCTGAGGATGCTGAAGGAGCTCTGCCCAGGTTTAATTTTCTTTTATATTTCTCAGTAAGGTGTTTCTTTCAATTGTTTTATTACTTCATTTTACTCCATATATATTTTCTACAATACTTGTTTCAAAGTGAATATTGTCCCTGTATGTTGATTTTTTTTTTACTTGTCCTACACATGTGTCTTGATAAACTCTCACCTTTAAGTTAGCAGAATTTCCTTTTACTATCCAAGAGTCAAAAGATACTGAACTGTCTATAATGCCTACATTTGATCATTACTTTAATTCCAAAAGTCATATTACATATTTTTTTTT
>PVLA01008453.1:0-88490 GCA_004027455.1 Hydrochoerus hydrochaeris | reverse complement strand
CCCATCTTCAACTGTCTTCTGAAAGATCTATTGAAAAAAAATTTTGCTACTTTTTAGAAAATTAAATACATGCACAATGGTTAACACTATAATAAAAAGTTTAGTGTTTGTTTTATGAAAATCATGATATGAAGTTACTTGCATAAATAATTCTCTATAATACTTATGATAACCTATGTGGTTGATATTATTTAGTCCATTTTACAGATAGAAAGCAATTCTCAGACACTAATATTTACTGTAAGATTAACAATGATATTATTAGCTAATATATAATGTATCCTAAGTTTTTGTCTTTCTTTCTTTCTTTCTTTCTTTCTTTCTTTCTTTCTTTCTTTCTTTGTACCAAGGATCAAACTCATGACCTTATGCTTGCCAGGAGATGCTAAACTCCCTGCCCATAGTCTAAGCTTTTCTGGGGATACTTATTTGCTTACTACCCATAAATCACACACTATTGCATAGACAGTGGTGACAATATCATGTATGTACACAAGTGTCTAATGAAATGTCAGGTATTATATATTAAAACCTTTTGAAAGTTAATTGGAATTCTATAAAGTGTTGTATAAAACTACTATATTAATATTAATATATACTATTTGTGTACTTCAGGTTCATTTAATTTTTTCATGCACAATATTAATTTTTGTGTGTAAATGAGATTCTTCTTGACAAAATTTTTCTGATTTTAGAGAAAGGAGCCTAATAAATTACTTCCAGTTCTCAAGTATCAGATTTTTCAATATAAAATTAGTTTAATGATTTTACTAGCTTTTTTTAAGAACTAGGAAGCAGGATGCAATACCTATGACTTATCTGACAAATAAATGATTGCTCTATTTGAAAAATAATGATGTGAAATAAGAAATAGCAAAGTAAAAACTTACATACATACTCATAGATGATTTCAATAGTGCTTGGACAATTTTGGAAACAATTTCATCTTCAAAATGACCTCTTGGATTACAAAAAAACCCTTTTCATTATGAAAGAATTCATAGGATATAGAAATAAAGAAGGAAAGAAAGAAAGAAAGAGCTTGCAATGAGACTATTTGAAAAATCCATATCAAATACACAAGGAAGTACCATTGTAAGTCTAAAGCTTCAAAATTTTTATCTGAAGCCTAAGAGGTTTTTGCTGAAAACCTGATGTTCAAATTTAGAATAGAGTCTTTGAACATACTGTAGAAAAATGATCTTTATTTTGTAACTCTGGTCCTGTAGTGAAGAAGACACAAGGTTTGAAGCAAATATTTTCAAATTGTTTGAGCCTCAGGGTGAGTGTTGCTCTGGATGTGTGAACTACAAGGACTATTTTCACTTTGACATGTAAGACTATTTAAAGTGATTTCAAGAATGATTAAGAAATCTTGACTTATATCTATGTTTTCTCTCTCAGGTATTTATTATCCCCTTTGGTGAAAGGACTTTTCCTGGAGAAATAATCTAGAGTTCACCCACTATTGAATGGGAATTCCACTCCCTTTACTTGGAATGCACTCATGAGAGACCCCTTCCTGTAGAAAAGTCTGTGTTGTTAGAGGAGCTAAGTTGTCTTATAAATAACATGGTGGTGTCACTCAGCTTTTGTGTTAGTGATGTAATTCTCCCGGTGACACTTGTGAGGGAAATAGCATCTTTCCATTTATCAATAATAAAGGCCTTATGAAAATCCACCATTGGTTGCTTGGAGAGCTGAAACTGTGGGGGGTTAAAATGAATGATAACCACTGAAAAATCCTTGAGTTTGAAAGCTGCTTTCCCTATTTCCCACAGTGTTGTGGAAGTAGGAAGGCTCTATGTGGAAGTAACTGTTGTAGTCCTATTTGGTCAGGGGAGAATACCGTTGGAGAGCTATTTATAAACAAAAAGAAGGTTCTCATAATTCCATAGTTGTTTACTAGTGCTTCTCCCATACTGGTAAAATACGGTGGTTTTGATTTGAAAGTACCTGACGCTGTTGTGTGTGTGTATATATATATATATATATATATATATATATATATATATATTATTGGCCTTTAGTATATTTCCTTTTATGAGGTTTCTATATATGCCTGTGATTAACTTAAACATAACGAGTATCAATTCCTTATGTAGATTTAGGTATCAGCATATTTCAGACACATCTTTTGCTGCATTTTTAATTAGTGAATATGTATATATGTAATTTTCTAAAAGTAAGGGTATTAAAATTTCATTTTGAAATCACTTCTTAGAGGTATAATTAACTTTCAAAAATGTTCTGTATGTAATATCTAATATTTCACTGTTTGTAGATGTGTATACATAAATGATATTGTTACCACTAGCTATGCAATAAATCCCTCTAATTACCTACTCAAGCATCTAACAATGAACTCGTATTTTCATTACTATTATAACTATTATTATTATTTTTGTGGTTATATTAAGAATGCCTCACACAAGAGTTATTGTCTCAACAAATTTTACCTATCCACTGCAGTATTCATATAGACTTGATGTGACAATATGTAGATCTCTACAGTTTATTTGTCATGTGAATCTAAAACTTTCCACTCTCTAACTCACTTTTCACCATCCTCTTTGTCTAGGTCAAGAACATCACCATTATACTTTCTGAGTTTTCGTTTTAGTGTAATGTAGATGTATTCTACAAAAGGTATCATGCCTCATTTTCACTTCTACATGGTCTGCTTTTCTCCATAGCAATCCCATGTTGCTTATGAATAGATTTTCTTCAATTTTAAACTAAGTAATGTCACATCTATATGCTTATATCACTTATTTTTATCCATCACTGTCTGTGGACATTTAAATTTCTTTGACATCTTGGCTACTATTCAAAATGTATGAATGACTAAAAGTCTATTTCTTTGCTAAAGGACATAAGGAATTTAATACAAAAGCAACAAATAATCCTGTCAATAAAATGACAAGTGAGACTGACAGACACTTCTTTATTTCTCCTTTTAAAAAGAAGATCAGATAATGGCCAATATGTATACTTAACCATCACAAAAATGCAAAGCAAGACTACTTTGAAATATAGTTTAAGTGGAATGGCTATCATCAAAACCACAAAGAAATAATGAATGATGGGCTGAGGATTTAGCATAGCAGCATAAGTGCCTGCTTCGCAAGAGTGAAATCATAAGTTTGATCCTCAGTAACAAATCAATCAATCAATAAATAATAAAATAAAATAAAAAATAATAAATTCTGAGGCAAATTCAACCCTTGCACACTATGATGGAAACATAAATTATTACAACCAATTTGTAAAACAGTGTAGAACTGTGGTGGAAAATCTGTGACTTCCTGTCACACCAGGTCATTTGTTATTGAAAGAAAGCTCTAAAAGGGTTCCCCATCACTGGCATAGATGTTTCTTAAGAAAAATTGAACAGAGATCTACCATTCCATCCAGCTATACAACTTATCAGCATATGCCAAATGAATCAAATAATCATATTATAGAAATACATTAGAACTTTGGTAAATTTAATTTATATTATGATTTTGATGAAGATGACTGCATGTGTATTTGTATGGGGAAGATTACATCATCAACCATGTCACCTAATAAAGAGTTTGTTAACAGGAACAAAATATTGCTGAATGCTTTTGTTCAAAAATTGAATGGTTCAGATACAAAGCAGTTTGTGAACTGAGGTATTAGTTTACCTGCACACTCATGTTATCACAAACAATTCACAGGAAACAAGTCATGGGGGTAATTTATCATCAGTGGATAAATGGAAGATAACAATGTGGTATATATACATAATGAATATTATTCAGTCCTGAAGAAAATACAATCATTTAATTTGTGGAACAATAGATGAAACTAGAGATAATCCTGTTGATGAAAATAAGCCAAATTCATGAAGTCTCACATGTTTTCTTTTACACATTGGATCTAGAATGAGTGATAATGCTGTCATAGAAAGGAGACTGTTAAGGTCAGGAAGAGGATATAAATGGGAGGAAGGAGATGGAGGAAAGTTGATACTAAGGGTGATATGATCAAAGCCCAATGTGTCTATGGGCAGAAACACCACCATAGAGTCCATGGTCCTGTATAATAAGATGTGATTTTTGAAAATTAAAAGGTTGAAAATTATGTAGAGCTGGTATGTTGTTTTCAAATACCATTATAAAGAAATACATTGACTTCTTCAGAAATGACTGATTCATGATCACTGTTGAAACAAAAATAATAGTGCAGATTCTTTTCAGGGTGCTGGCTTCTTTTCTGTCTTGGAATACACCAAAAGGGTCTGCTGGACCATGTGGTATTTCCCTTTTTAACGTTTGAAGAACAACCACACAGCTTTTTGTAACAGTGGTACCAAATCACATTCATGCCAACAGGGTCACACTGTGGCCCTTTCTCAATCTGACCATCATCATTTGTCATCGTCTCTATTTTTCATAATTGCCATTCTTTCTGCAGGAAGCTAATGTTTAATTGAGTTTTTGATTTTTACTATCTTGATAATTAATGATGTGAAGCATTTTTTATATACCTGTTTGTCACTTGTATGTCTTTTTCTGAGAAATGTCTAATTGAGTTTTGGGCCACTTAAACTAATCTTAGTTGTTAATGTATACATTTATTGCCATATTGAGTTTTTATTTCTTTATACAATCTTTGTATTAAATCCTTGTTATACATAAATATATGTATGTATATATACATAAATATGCATAAATACATTATATACATATATATATCACATTTTTATCTTCCATTTGTCCACTGATGATAATTAGTTTACAAATATTTTCTCCAATTCTGCAATCTGTTTCTTTCCTTCTAAAGAAAAAGCTTTTCATTTTCTTGTAATTTCATTTGTGTAATACTGCTTTTGTTTCCTGGGTTTGGAAGTTTTGTCCAAAACTGCTTTCCTATCTTTCTTTTCAGTAGTGTAATGGTTTCAGGTCTAGCACTTAAGTCTTCAATACATTTGGAGTTGGTTTTTGTAACTGATGAGAAAAGAGTATTCAATATGCCCATGATCGTTCTTGGAAATGACTCACTTGAATGAGTGTTCATAGCACTTTAAAAAACAATAGGCTGTGGATGTGTGCTTATATCTCAAATTTCTGTTGTGTTCAATTGGTGCAACAATTGAACAATTGTGTTTTTTTGAATTAAAAAAGGAACACCTAGCATATCTGGATCTGAGTGTGTATACCGATGATTCACATATAGACCATCAAAATGAGGAGGGAATATTCTTGCCAGATGACTATGACACCAACCAATAAGCTTGCAAACTGGATGGAATAAAACCAGTAGAGAGAATTTGAAAATTTCCCTTTTAATGAAGAAGTCCACCACCTTTTTACATCAGTATCAAAATTCAGTATTCTAGTACAAACTAGCACCTGATTTTTGTACAGGGGATTGAAATCACTACCTCATACTTGACTGGTAAGTACTTATACCATTGATCTAAATCCACAGCTTAACCCCTATAATTCTATAAAGAGATTTTAGGTCTTCAGGCTTGTACTGGTGCTGAATCTTTCATGCCACTTGCTTTGTGGTTTTCATTTTCTTTTTTTCTCCTTTTTTTGGGTATACAGAGGATGTGAAGTTTTATTTTTATTTTCTTTATTTTAAATAGATTAAAGGAAAACAAAAGAATAAAACACAAAATAACAAAAATGATATAGGGTTTCAAAACAAGATGGTAAATTGCTACTAAATCCTGTGAGTCTTCAGCACATAGAAGAACTCTGTGGGATATTTTGTCTCTGACTCCACAGACAACCATGGTAGTCTCCCCTTCTGATCATTAAGCTATTTACACGTCCATGAATGATTCTGCATGTGCTTTTTAAAAATTCTGTTCCTATATAGAATACTAATTAATACTTATTTTAGGTCTTTAAGACCTAAATTTGCCATGGTTTCTCTTCCTGACAATATAGGGGGGACTGAAACTTCATGTTTTGATCTAATTTAAGTAATAGGCACATACACTGGCTTAACTATTTTAATTCAACACTTGTGAGATGCAAGGAATTTATTCAGTCTCTATAAATTACTTTTTAACATTTTTGGGAAAGTAGAAAAATGATATTACTGTCTTGTTGCTCTTAGCGTCTTTGAACAATATAGTAATGAAAAATAATGTTGCACATAGACATGTAATAAGAGCATGGACAAAAAATAAAAGACACAAGTGAGATAAAAAATCCAAATTCTCAGCTCCAAATATTCCTAAGCAATCCAAAGACCTCTAAGTGTCTCCTGTAGGAGAATCAACTTTTCTTTAGCCATAGAGATGACATTACCAAAAACCAAACACCAGTCCTCATTATGCAAGTATCTAAATGACAGTTCATGATTAGTACTGAGTTTCCAAGCACTTCTGCACTTGGAAAAGAATTAGATCCTATAAATTGGAATGGAGATATTTGGGCTAAGCAATAGTTTTCCTTATAAAGTGATATTTCTATGCTCAGTGTTAGAAACATTCCCATCTTTACTCTCTGTGATCTTGACCTCTGCAACTGTAACTCTAATGACTACCCCTCTGTTGACTATGGAAACAACAAATGACTAGCCTGATGAAGTTCTTAAGCAAGACTCTGCTCAGGTCCAACATATTACCCTAAAATTTGTCTGTAGTCTTGTAATCTGGCTCAAATCTCTATCAGTTCCAAATGCTGAGATACACAGCGTGATCCTTGAAGAGCTACTACTCTCTCAAAGAACTTCTAAAGTTGCCTAATTCTTCCATACTGAAATCTGAGAAACAGCTATGGGAGTGGGTATTAAGAGTACCAAACAAAGGAGGAAGAAACATAAAACAAGATCAAGCTGAGTTCCTTGATATGGGCCCATTAAGTAAGGATACAAGATGTAATGTTACATCTCATATTTTAAAATGTCTTAATTCTTTCTTTGGTTGGTTTATTAAAATATTGGTCAAAAAATGTCCCCATGTGAATGCACTGGAAAAGGTTAGTATCTCTTTTTTGGCTGTTTGTAAAGTTATAAAAGTCTCAGAGAAATAGGAACACCTGAGAGGATTTGCCAGGTAAAATATCCACACTAGGATGTCACAGAAAATGTGTCTTTCACCAATGCATTAAGAAACAGGTTCGCGAAAGGAACACTGGCATCCTTAAAGGTCTCCACTATTGATATTTTCAGTTACCAAGGATTGTTTAGGAAAATGTAGTCACAAAATGGGAAATTTAAATACAGTTAGTATACCTAGATCTTAGAGTGGCAGAGGAACAGTGAAGTGTTCACTGAAAGAAAGCTGAGTATATCTCCCATGATGGAGAGCAGCAGCAAAGCATCCAAGACTCATGACCACTCAGAGCCCACTGTAACTCCTTGAGGAAGGAACACAAGGCTCTGGTTTTCACTATTAGTTATTTCACCCATTTTTTTGTTTCTTTCTTTTCTTTTCTTTCTTTCTTTTCTTTTTTCTTCCTTTTCTTTCTTTCTTTCTTTCTTTCTTTCTTTCTTTCTTTCCTTTTTTCTTCCTTCCTTCTCTTTCTTTCTTTCTTTCTTACTTACTTTCTTTCTTTCTTTCTTTCTTTCCTTTCTTCTTTCTTTTTTTTTTTTTTGTACCAGGTATCAAACTCATGACCTAATGCTTGCCAGGCAGGCACTTATGCCACTGAGCTAAATCCCAGCCCACCCATCTTTTTCTAAAGAGTATAGTAAACACACATTGAGTCAAAGGACATAATCACACTCTTTGGAGAGAACTGAGTATTGATTCTGTACATGCAGTGATTCTAGAAAATGTGAAGTATCATTGTGGCCCTTCAGGGGAAGTACAGGACCTTCAGAGATCAGATGATGAATGGAGTTTTACCCAAGATCTGATTCCTGGGTCCAGCCAGTTACTGAATACCCCTGTTTTCTGTATGTATAACTTGGATAGGTACTCTTAGTACTAGAAGAATAGATTTCCTAACCCATGGTATGAGCACTTGTTATAGATTATATATTTCTTTGCCCTTCACAGGCCTCATGTAATATGAATATGGCTGAATCTAGCATTTTATACTGGTTTGTTGCCTAGTGCTGGGATTGGCCATGTGAGTGTTTCACTGCCCAGGGGTGGAGTGATGACATGAGGTATAGGCAGTGATAAGAGGTCTCTCACTCTTTTGCTTTTGCTTTTGCTGTTTGCAGCAGTCATGAATGGCTGCCCTTGACTTTGGCCATCAAGTATTTTGTTTCAACAATGAGTAAAAATTAACTAAGACAGCACGCTTTTGGTGGGAAATACAAAATGGAAGCCATTAGAGTTACTCATAATTGGGAAAATAATAAACCAAAAACAATATTGTATCCCTGGAAGGACTGTAGAAATGAGAGGTTCCATCATAGACTTGAAAATGCAAAGACTGGGATCCCATTGCATTCTAACTTAATGCTCTTATTTGGTTTGTACTGAAGATCCATGCATGTTGCAATAGTAGATTACTATAAAATTAATGAAATAATGACAGCAACTATTGCTTCTCTACCATATGCAGCTTTCTTGCTTGAGTAAATTAAGAGACCTGGTCTCTGTTAAGCTGCTCTGGATTTGACAAATGTCTTTTTCTCCATACCTATCAGACTTATAGAAAGCTATTTTTTTTTTCAGTTGATAAGGTCAGGAGAGCATCATTAATGCCCTACCTTGGGTGTATATCAGTCTGGGGTGTCAATTCACTTCCCATGGATCTTTATTAGTTGTTTTAACTTTCACAAGGTATCACATTCCCCATTAAATTTATGGCATTATCCTGGCTGGACCAAGTGGGTAGGAGTTAGCTACAACTTGAACCTGGGTGGTAACATATTTGCATATCAGACAATGCATATTATGCTCAGTTAAAATTAATTTAAGAGCTTTCTAAATTAATGTAATTTCCAGGAGTCCACTGACTTGGATAATAGAGCAGTTTAAAAAAAATTTTTATGGTACTGGGGATGACACTCATGACCTTTCACTTGCCAGGTATGTGCTGATGCCACTGAGCTAAGTCCCAGGAACCCATACAGCAGTATTTTTACTAAGGAGGAGGATAAAATGTTGCATCTGGCTTATTGGATAACCAAGAAAGGCAGGCACCTTGGGAGTCTATTAGACTTTAGGACAATAGCTTCCTCAATTAGATGTGATGCACTGGCCCATTTGTGATGTGACTTTAGAAGCATTCCATAGACTTAGATGAACTTGGATATCTGTTTTAAGAAATGTACATTCATTTTCTTTGTACATTTTAAAATCTTTTAATGAGCAATAAGTGTGTTAATATGGTATGTATTAATCATATACCATGTTATATTTTAATATATGCGCACACTGCATGTTTAAGTCAGGTAATGCAATTACTTCTTCCAATACTTTTATTCACTATGATGAAATTTTCAAAATCCTTTCCATCCATAGTGTTAAAATTAAAAGGATTTTACTTTTAATGTTTGAATAATATTCTATATTTATGCACTTCACTTTTTATTTATTCAATAGTCTGAGCACATATAGAATTTTTCTATTTCTTAGCTGTAGTGAATGGTGCTCAATTAAAATGGAATTGCAGATGCCTCATACAAATTATTTTCATTTGCTTTGAATATTAATGTGGGATTGGGATTTCTGCATATTTTATCAGTATTCTTTTATTTTACTTTTTATGTTTTGAGGAAAGTCCATGTACTTCATCATCATGCCTTTTCTAATTTGTTTTTCCATCAATGTAATTAAAGATTTCCCATTTCTCTATATTCTTCCCAGGTCTTTCTATACTTAATAATTTTGATAGTAACCAGGCATACTGGAGCAGGATGATGTCTAATTGTCATTTTGATTTTCAATTACTTTTCATACACGTTTGTCATTGTTAAACCTTAGGAAAAATGTCTATGAAACCATTTGTAGTATTATTTTAAGTTGCATTTTATTTGCTTTTCATTTAATTTCTGCAAATTCCACACATATTTTGGATATTTATCTTTTATCAGATAATCTTAGTGGGGTAGTTTTGATGAAGAGTCAATTTCGTGGGTTTCAGGATTCACCCAGGAGACTGGTATAACACAACTCATGTACGTTTTGTTCCATAATGGGGGTTTGACCATGGGGTTAAGAAGGTTCTCTATCCTTCTTATCTGGAACTATTCTGTTATGGTTTGTGTCTGCATGTCTCCCTGAATTTTCATGCAGTCTTGGAGGTGGCTGAGTCTAGTATTTGTGATTGTTTTGTCTTCTTTGTACTGGAATTGGAGGGAGAGTGGCTTGATTCCCCACTTTTGCTCTTTTAAGTCTTGCCACCTGCAGCTGAAATGAACAGCTGCCCTTAGCCATATCACTCTAGCTTGGAACCACCATGTCACTCTGTCTTGGAACAAGCTGACTATGGTCTCAAATCTCCAAACACTGTAAGCTAAATAAATCTTTACTTCCTTCATCTTGGGTATCAAGTATTTTGTCTCAGAAATGAAAGAAAAGTAACCAATACATGTTCCTTGCTTTCCTTTCCAGTTAACATATATAGAATATCATTTCTCAGTCACAAAATTCTACCATGACACTTCTGTTTTAAAGCCAGCAGAACTGACCGAATCCCCCCAAAATAGGAGCCAAATTAAACCTCTTCTTCCTTACCTTGTGTGCATCAGGTATTGTGTCCAGTCATAGGAAAGATGACTAGTAAATAAAATTGGTATCTGCTAGCAGAAAATTGGAGTCACTGCAGAGTTGCTATTTGATCATGTGGTTTATAACACTTTAGAGATGGTTGATAGTATTGTTTTGTAAAGATGGGAGGTAGTGGCTAGAGAAGCCCTAGAAAAACATAATAAAGCATTGATAAGTGATTCAGAGTTGGTGTAAAGAAAGCAGAATGATGATAGAAATGTAGACAACAAAGAGCAGGATTAGGAATTTTCTGCTGAGAACAGAGACATCATTCGCAGTTTGATTAGGAGGGATGAATATTACACACTAGCAGAATGTCTACATTGTTGCATATCTTGAGAATTCATAGAAAATTGAAATAAGGACAGTAGATTAATTAATCTGATGGAAGTATCTTCAGGAGAGCCAAATACTCAGGTTGTGACAAAGTTACTGCTAGTTGTTTTTGGCTAGATTTGTAATGAGACTCAGGCACAAAGCACAGAAGAAAAATTTGAAAAACTTAAAATGATACATAAATTTGGGGTCAAAAGAGGTCTTCTTTCTGATGAGGTTAAAGAGAAGCCATACATTTGATAAAGGACAAGAAGATTCATGCCTTCAAAGCTGTTGTGCTCAGGATTTTCAAGGAAATAGATTCAATGTGGACACATAATTTATAGGATTATTTCATAATAGTCACCCAAAAAGTCAAATATGAAAAACAGTCTGAGAAATCTCTCCACACACTAAAGAACCAAGGGACCCAGCTGAGAGCCTGGATTCTAAGGCAGTGTACTGGTGTATTGCATGCAACCAGCAGTACACCAAAAGCCCACAGCAGTGTCCCCCCTAAGTCCAGCTGGAGCCCTCAAGACCACAACAGTGTCTCATGCAAATATGTACCAAGACTCTGCACTGTGAATATCCAAAAGCCAGTGATGAAGTCTAGAGAGTCTGTATTTGTGGGGTGAAGTACCTGTGCCAGCAGGCAAAGTTACCTGCACTGGAGCCAGAAAGTGACCCTCCAGGTAAGGACCAGAACCTTCCCACATATCACAATGGCTATCCATAAAGACAGAAAAAGCCAAAACTCCTCAAGCAATGTGAAAAGCTGAGCTCATGTCAGGAAGACTAGCATGAAAGTTTCCTCCATGAGAATCAACACCATCTTTCCCGCCAGTTCTTCTTTTTATGCTGTTGCCAACAGATCTCAGAAGGGTCCTCCACACTCAGAATCATGCTGATTCAGTTCTTCTGGATGTTTCAACTTAGTTTGTGGTTAATCCACCACAAGAGCATTTTAGAAATCAGAAAATTCTTACCTTTAACAGGATTAAAGGTACAAAAGTGTCAAGTTTTCTTTTGAGAAGAGACTGTGGGAGCCCATGTATAAAGAGTTCCAGGAACAAGTTCCCCAGGAATAATTTCACTGTTCTTAGTCTTCCAGTCACTCACAGGTACTATTATCATGGCCCAGTGTAATGGATCTGCTGCTCAAGCTGGCAGCAGGCCTAGGTGTCCAGCATGTGATATTGGTTTTGCAAGCTTGTAGCATACTAGAATTGTGGAGTAACAGAGCCTCCATGCAAAACTCAAAAGAAGTTCTGACAGGTCAAGCAAGGTCCCCGAGGCAGTATTGCACAAAGTTATGAGAGTAAAGCTAAAATTTGAACATTCCAACATATGGAATATCTGCTGAGAAAAGCCACATATCTTTATCAGAACCAGCCCAAGAAAGAGGCTACATGTTCTTAAAAATAAGACTATGTGGATGACATCTGAGTCTAGAACTTGTACCTCATTTATTTGTGCCCTGGAATCTACATATGAAACTACAGAATTTAACTCATTTTTAATATATTCATATATCTTTGCTTTACAGTAATAATCAGTAAGCTTTTCTCTTTCATAAGATCACAATGGATTTCTGCAATGTTTCTTCTATAATATATATATATATATATATATATATATATATATATATATATATAAAATTATAGATATTTATATTTAACCTAACCCTGTTTTGATATTCTTTTTTATATGTCTGTGTATAGTGTTTAGCAAAGATCACTTTCACATCTAAACATTAAATCATAAAGTACAATTTGTTAAAACTATTTTTATCTCTATTAACATGTTTTTCACCTTTATCAAAAAATATTTCACCCTGTATGTGCTGCCAAAACTTTTTTCTGGATTTCCTTTATTAGACTTTTTTGTACTTATTTCAAAATTGAATATTTAAAACTCATGTTGGCAATGTTACACATAAAATTATGTAACAGAAACCTAGGAAATATTATGCACTAATCCACTACTCTGTTAGTTACAGTTCTGACACTGAAACAACATACCTGGCATACATATTTAAAAACATAAAAGTTTATTTGGGCTCATCATTTCATAAGTTTCAGTCTATTGTTGGTTGGACAACAAGTCATAAATAACACAACTGGCAACCACTTTTCATCTAGGAAGTAGGAAAGTTGAGAAAGTCCACTTTTAGAAAGGCAACTTGGAAAACATAATCTTTAAAGCCATGTGCCAGTGACCTGATTCATATAACTAGTTTCAATGACCTAATAAGCACATAAATTTGTGAACCCATCAGTGGCTTTATACACTTGATGAGTATAACACCCACAAATGGTTCATTTCCAGATTCCCCACCTTAAAACACAATTAAGACTGTTATGCTATGTATTTGGATGGCCCCCTAAGCCTCATGCAGTCATGGAGGTCACTGAATCACCAGTTTTCATTGGTTCATTGTATAGCACTGGAACTGTTGGTGTGAATATTGCACCCACACAGGAGTGGAAGCAGCATACAGTTACTCTTTTTGCCCTTGTCACTTGCAGCCACCATGAACGGCTGCCACACAACCTGTCTTGGAGCCAGATGAGTATTGACTAAAACCTCCAAAAACCATGGCTAAATAAATATTTTCTTCCCTTATTTTGGGTCTTAGGTATTTTGTCTCAACAATGAGAAAAAAGAATAACCAAGACAATGACTGACCAAAAGAAGTGCTCATGAGATGCACTCAGGCTGCACATCAAGAGACACAGATCTTCGGAAACAGAGATAAAACAAAGAATGTAGTGTAAATGCAAACTGAAGGAGAAGCCCACAGACAAATACTAGAATCAGTGATTTTAATAAAAGGACGTTGGATGAATGATTGGTCCCAGTGCTGCTGATATCTCAGATCCAGGGAACCTGAAATCTGATGAAATGTCTAACACTTCAAGGAAGAAACTACCTGTGTGAGTGGCATCCATGTTACTGTGACTGGAATTCAGTCCAGCAATCATCATCTTGTACTCATCTGTCCTTTCTGCCTTGTCATAGGATGAATACATCCAGCAAGTAATGTATTCACATGTCATATAGTAAAAAAACTAAAATCCAGGGAATCTTTGAGGATAAGTTCAGAACATGAAGCTGTTGGAAAAGACAGAAGAAGTGCAGAGTCTTGCTTAGAGACCCAGAAACACATACTGAGAGATCTGTGGCTAAGTGTCCACAGGGGTGGACAAAGTTGCTACTCATGTGATCCAGGTAATGAGCAAATACTTTGCAGCAGTTCCAGACTATACAGGGTCCCACTGTTCCCCAAGCACTTGGAAACTCTGTGTCCAGTTGTATCTTGGCCACTACTCTTATCCAAAAAATATCACAGAAGTGGTGTTATTCTGGAACCATCCCAATGGCAGCCTAAACTGACTGAGCACAGAAGGCTCTAAGTGCAACTGAACTTGCAAGCTGAATAGTTTTCATAATGAGTAGGCATAGGTTTGGCTAATGGAAAATTCTGGAGAGGAGTTGCATCACCAGAGGGAGTTCCTAGATGCACTCACTCAGAAGGGATTCAGATAGAACTGGTGCATAAAGCTCCAGAGATTTTCACAGAGGAAATGGAGCAGATGTCTAGAAGATCTTTTTGGAAATCAGTGGAAGATTGGGTAATTGGCCAGCTGTAGTGCTCCCTCCATTGTTTCAAAATATTGAAGGCTTCTGATTATAAGACAGAAGAAAACTTTTGGCTAGCCATGCCAAGTGGAGCACTGTGGAAAATAAGCAAAATCTTAGCAACAGAGGGAGTGAAAAGCAGACTCACTAATGTATTGAAATCCCAAGCCATTAAATAATAGGAGGGAAAACAACTCAAGCACCAGTAGAAACATCCAACCTCTGAGTTTAACACTGAGCACTAGAGCTCAGCACCCAAAAACTGATATAAACCAGTGTCTCCATTTATAAATGTAGGAGGAAGAGCTGAATTATGACCAATATATACATAATATTCAGAGCAGTCTATAATTTTGTGCTTTTGTGTTTTTGCTCTCATCCTTTTTTCTCTTTATCTGTTTTATATGAGAGAAAAAAATAATGAGATTAAGTAGTAAGTTTCATTTATTTTCCCTTGTATTTTATCCAACCTATCCACCGAGTCAATATGCACACACACCCTTAATCTGAGCATTGGATGAAGGGTCATTAAAAAACTCTAGATTTAGCTCTGTGAAAAGACCCCCACCCCATGACTGCATGAGGCTTTATGGCAATCTTTAAACACAAAGCATAACATTCTGCTCCTTACCCCACAAAGAGTCATATACACCCATTTATGCAAAAAACATTTAATTCGTCTCCAAAAGTTGCCACAGTTCAAACAGTTCCATCATTGCTAAAAAGTTCAACTTCCAAGGCTCCTCTGAGATTTATGGCAAACTCTAAGCCTGAAGCCCCTGTACAAATGTATAGAAAGTTAAACATTTCCAACATGAAATGACACAAAATAGACATTTCCATTCCAAAAATTATACAAAGGGATACCAAGGAATGGGAACGAAGCATGATCAAAAATCAGCAGCAAAAACTTGGAGTCTCATAGCTCCATGTGAAGCTTCAAAGACAATCTGTGGCAAAGTGTAAATTCCTACAGACTTCAGTGCTCCACCCCTATAACACTGAAAGTGAACGCCACTCCCTCAGCTTCTCTTCTGGGGTTCTTCTGCTCCCTTATTGCAGCTTTCCTCAGATGATCCACTCTCATATCTTCTCCAAACTTCTGGGGCTTCCACTGCACCTATGGCTTTGCACTTGCAGCTTTACATACTGCATTCTCAGTGGCACACTTCCTGGACTCACAGGGCTACTTCTGAAATCTTGGTAATAGCCTCCTTGGCCTCAGAATTCTTCCTTTTGAATGCACCTAAAGCCAGTGTCACATGGATAATGCCAAGATCTGCTCCCTACTGGAGCAATAGTGAGGCTGTCTTCTTTCTTGGATGTAGGAACTGAGTGCTTAAATCACTGAGCACATTCAACCCAATTCCAAAGAACAAATTCTTTAGGCTGCCATCATGCTAGAATATGGTATTCTGTAGCATTATTCTCAAAACAAAGACTGTTACTTTTGCAAATTAAAGCTGAGGAGGTGGAAATCTGCTTGTGATGCCTTCGGGCCATCATTTCTATTGATCTGCTCCTTCTCAGCAATCAAGATATCCTATTCTCTATCTTTGTAATCATCTTTACTCTGAGAAATGCAGAGATAAAAAGTGTCATGAAGAGTTTAAAGCTAGGAAACAAAATAAAGGTTGTTTCAGTTATGTTCAGTGAAGTGTTGCTTCTTCCAGGAAAGACTTGAGGGATTATTTCAGTATGCTGAAAATTTCTGTAAGTTTAATTACAGAACAATACAAAACATATATTATATGAATAATTGTAACAATCTGCCTATATTTTTAGGACTATTTCAAATTGTTAGGAAACTATTCTTTTTTTTCTTGAAATGTTTCAGTTGAGGTTATCAATTTTTGTGTCACAAACACATAATCTTATTTTACTTAATGAGAGTGTTTTAATGATTGTTCAAGGACCAATTCACACTTTTTCAAAATTAAATGAGAAAAAGAAAATACAAATAAAAATCAAAAGACAAGATAAATGATAATAGGTAGACAAATGTTTCTAAAACAGACAGGGGATTGAGTCTTGGAGCGAGGGATGTGAGAAGGGATAGAAAAAGAAGTGAAGACTTACTCTGTCCATGCACCAGCACCACTCAAGGAATGTAAGCACTATGTACTACAAACAGGTACTAATACAGAGATTTAAAAAGCATAAAATGAGTTGCTAATGGTTTCAATATATTTTGCAAGGATAAAGTTGTATATAAATATAGAGTTTATTCTTATTTCAGAATTTCAACAAGTAATAGTGGATTGCACACATATGCGAAATATGTATCCTCTGTTGTTTTGTAAAATTTTAAATAAAACATTTTGTAATATTGATTGGCATGTTATTCTTGAAGAGGAATAATACTTTGTTTTTAATATAATCAGAAAGAAGCTCTAAATGTGAATAGTAGAAAACAGTACTAATTGTGATACCAAAATGACTTATTTTCTATGGAATTTAGGATTTCTTTGCAGTTATTTTTCAATAAATTATAATGCAATAGAAATAGAGAGATGATCATTTTTTTAAATTTACAGAGATTGCTTAATTTTAAATGCTTGGGGAACATTATGCTAGATATTCTGTTGCCAATTTCTTGTTGAGTTCTTTATTATCATAGAAGCCATATGAGTTTAATCCTTGAGATACACAGAAATGTGTGTCATGGTCCCTGTGTTGTGCACTTTGATGAATATTTTATGAATACTTGCAGATATTTAGGATAGTCCTATATCTCTTTCTCTTTTTCAATACCTGTTCTAATATTCATATTAATGATTGGGGTGTTTGAAACTGTATGATTGGGGTGTTTGAAACTGTAATACACAGTTTTTTTTCATACTATAGCGTCAACTACAGAGTGGCTAAAGCTGGAGATTGTTCTCCATATGAGGCTAAAGCAAGGCCAGTCCTTAGAACATGGGAAACCCAAAGTGAGCCACATATACAAAGAGTTTCATCTCCAAACAGGCAATCTTTCCAGGTCAGCCAGGCAAAAAGTTGTTAGGCAAAGTGAGTGAAATGGACATCCTCCTCCTAAATCTATAAATAAATATTCTTTAGTGGTTGAAGTTTCTTTTTTTGGTTTAGGAGAGAGGGCTCCACCTGACATCACCTTTCATGTATGTTCTTTACTTTTCCATCCTCTAACTGTCCTTTCCTTTGGAATATCTAGAGCTCTACTGGTACATGGCATATGGCACTTGAAAATGGACTAGATTAAGAAGAAATAATGGGTGAAGGGCCACATCTCAATATATGTGCGATAGGGTGGGGGAAGAAAAGAATAGGTAGTGGTAAACTTATATCTTTCACTATGAAATCAGAAACAAAAAAAAAAACAATGTCCTATTCAATATAGCTATGGAAATGTTAGCCCAAGCAGTATGCAAGAGAGAAAAATAAAAGGAATAATGATATAAAAGGAACAAATTTAAAATATTATTTGCAGATGACATGATACTCTAGGTTGAAGACCCAAAAAGTTCCACCGAAAGACTCCTAGAGTTAATTTACTTTTAGCAATGCAGCTGGATTAAAAGGTTAACTCACCACAATCAATAGCATTCCTGTTCACAAACAACAAACACTGAGTGTTAAATTAGAGAAACAGCACCTTTCACACTGACATCAAAAAAAAAAAAAAGAAATGATTAGAAATCAGTCTAACAATGGATGCAAAGCATCTATATATTGAAAATTATCATATTCTGGAAGGGAGATTATAGAAGATATCAGATGATGGAAAGATATTCTTTGCTCATGTATAGGAAGAACCAAAATTGTGAAACTGTCCATACTTCCAAAACTTTTATACAGATTTAATGTTGTTAACATCAGAATACAAGTAGCATGCCACACAAACTGAGAGAAAACATTCCTGATATTTATTTGGAAACAGAAGAGACCTAGAATAAGAAGAACAATTCTCAGAAACAAACATGAAGCAAAAGGCATCACAATCCATGACTTAAAATTATACTATAAAACTACTGCAATAAATTCAGCTCTTGTTACTGCCACAAAATCCAACCAACCAACCAAACAAACAAACAAACAAAAAATACATGACAATCAGTAGAACAGACTAGTAGGTGGAGACACAACTACAAAACACTCAGCCATCTTATCTTTGACAAAGGTGTCAAGCATGTTCACTGGAAGAAAGATAGACTTTTTAATAAATGGTGCAGGAAGAAATTAACTTTCCACATACCAAAGCCTAAAACTAGACATATGCCTTTCCATGTGTTAATCAAAAGTCAAAATGGATCAAAGATCTAAATATTGGAAGAGAAACACTAAAATTCTTGAAAATGTAGTGGTGGGCTGAGCGTTCATGAACAAAACTCAAACTGGTATGGAAAGTACTTCAAATAATCAATAATTTTTATTTCTTATTAAAATTTTTTGCATATCAAAAGAAATCACCAGTGGAGTAAAAAGACAACCAACAGAATGGGAAAAAATTAGCTAACTATTCCTCATACAAAAACTTGTATCGAGAACATAGAAAACTGACAAAAATCAGGTTCCCCAAATTCAAAGACCTGATCCAAAAACTGGCATTTGTGATGAATACACACTTATCAAAAGAAAAAATATGAATGGCAAATAAACAAATCAAAAATGTTCAACATGGGCCACGCTGAGCTGGGGCTGTGTGCTACATGCTGTTTCCCCTTCTTCCTCCACTGGGGCAGCCATAGCAGCTGTGAAAACCCTCAACCCCAAGGCTGAGGTGGCCCGCGTGCAGGCAGTTCTGGCGGTTAACATCAGTGTGGCGCGAGGACTGCAGGAAGTGCTGAGGACCAACTTGGGGCCTAGAGGCACCATGAAGATGCTTGTTTCTGGAGCTGGAGACATCAAGCTTACTAAAGATGGGAATGTGCTGCTTCACTAAATGCAAATTCAACACCCTACAACAGCCTCTTTAATAGCAAAAGTAGCAATGTCCCAGGATGATACGACTGGTGATGGTACTACTTCCAACGTCCTGATCATTGGAGAGCTGCTGAAATAGGCAGATCTCTACATTTCTGAGGGTCTTCATCCGAGAATAATTTGTGAAGGTTTTTAAGCTGCAAAGGAAAAAGCCCTGCAGTTTTTGGAACAAGTCAAAGTAAGCAGAGAGATGGACTGGTAAACACTTATAGATGTGGCCAGAATATCTTTGCGTACTAAAGTTCATGCAGAACTTGCAGATGTCCTAACAGAGGCTGTGGTAGATTCCATTTTGTCCATTAGAAAAAAAGATGAACCTATTGACCTGTTCATGGTTGAGATCATGGAGATGAAGCATAAATCGGAAACTGATACAAGCTTAATCAGAGGGCTTGTTTTGGACCATGGGGCACGGCATCCTGATATGAAAAAAAAGAGTGGAAAATGTGTATGTCCTCACGTGCAGTGTCTCCTTGGAGTATGAGAAAACAGAAGTGAATTCTGGCTTTTTCTACAAGAGTGCAGTAGAGAGAGAAAAACTAGTAAAAGCTGAAAGAAAATTCATTGAAGATAAAGTTAAAAAAATAGTAGAACTGAAAAAGAAGGTCTGTGGTGATTCAGATAGAGGATTTGTCATTATTAATCAAAAGGGAATTGATCCCTTCTCCTTGGATGCCCTTGTGAAAGAAGGTGTCGTAGCTCTGCATAGAGCTAAAAGGAGAAACATGGAGAGGCTGACTCTTGCTTGTGGTGGGATGGCTCTCAATTCCTTAAATGAGCTAAATCCTGACTGTTTGGGACATACAGGACTGATTTATGAGTACACTTTGGGGGAAGAGAAGTTCCCCTTTATTGAGAAATGCAACAATCCCGCTCTGTCACATTATTGGTCAAAGGACCAAATAAGAACACTCTCACGCAAATCAAGGACGCAGTAAGAGATGACTTGAGGGCTGTCAAATATGCTATGGATGATGGCTGTGTGGTTCCAGGCTCTGGTGGGGTAGAAGTGGCGATGGCAGAAGCACTGATGAAACACAAGGCCAGCGTCAAGGGTCGGGCCCAGCTCGGAGTCCAGGCATTTGCCGATGCCTTGCTCATTATTCCCAAGGTCCCTTCTCAGAACTCCGGCTTTGACCTTCAGGAAACATTAGTTAAAATTCAAGCAGAACGTTCCAAATCAGGTCAACCTGTGGGTGTGGACTTGAACACAGGTGAGCCAATGGTAGCAGCAGAAGCAGGCGCGTGGGGTAACTACTGTGTGAAGAAACAGCTGCTTCACTCCTGCAGTGTGATTGCCACCAACATCCTCCTGGTGGATGAGATCATGCGGGCTGGGATGTCCTCGCTGAAAGGCTGAGTGGAGCCTCCCCGTGTCATCTGAATCCCAGAGACGGCAGAAGGGTCCCAGGGAATAGAGCTGTGGAATTTCTGTTCATGCTTTAAGTGATTTTCAGAGGAATTTTCTTTTCCCACATGAAGAAAAGGAGAAAACACTTGGTGTCTATTCAAATTATGATGTTGTGGAATTCTGATTACAGTGTTTTCAAGTTGCACTAAGTGTACACACATAACGCAGGTCCTTTTTACCCAGAAAACAGGTGGCTTTGTTTTAGCTGTGTTAACATAAAGTTAATAACTCGTTTATTAAATATTCCTTGAAAAACAACAAAAAATGTTCAACATCATTGATCATTCAAGAAATGCAAATGAATACAGCATTGTGACTCCACTCCAGAAAGAATGGCTACCATCAAGAAATCAAGAAGTATCAAGCAGTGGTTGGGCTGTGGGTACAAAGAAATCTGTCTCCACTGTTGGTTGAAGAGTACATTGATAATCAGTATGTAGATTCTTCAGTGAGTACAATTTGAAGTTCCATTCAATCCAACTATTTTCCTTCTGAGTATTTTCCCAGAAGAATTGAAGACATCATACCTCAGCAATGTATGTGCCCCTATGTTCATAGCAACACAGTTTGTAATAGCCAAATCTTGGAAGTAACCTAAATGCTCATCAGCCTTGGAATGGATAAAAAATTGCAGTATTCTTGTACAGTGGAGTACTACTTAGCTATAAAGAAGGATAAAGTCAGGGCTTTTATAGGTAAATGGATGTAATTTGAGACCATACTCACAAGTGAAATACATAAGATACACGTGTAAATATTTTATTGTCTCACTAGTGTGAAAAACTGAAAGAGTAAATAAGATCCAAAATGTACACTAGATATTGCTAAAGTGGCAGGGAAAAACTGCTCAAAAAGAAAGAATAACTGGGAATAGAAAAGGAGAAAAGAAAGAAGAAAAAGGATTATACATATGCATGTATATATACATGATAGAAAATTATAATACTAACTGCTATTAGTTTATTAAAACAATGGTTCACGCTTTCAATGTTTGATCATTTTGAATGCCTATATCTTATAATCTGAACAACTACTTTGAAGATAAAAATATGCAATATATCAATCATTGTTAATCTCCTATTATTTTGTTTTGAAATTATTTATCATTGTTTTTAATTTTTTTAATTAAAAAATATCCTCATGACAAACTCACTGTAACATCCTACTAAATGAAGAAAATTTGGTAACATTCTAAGATTTTAAAAACCAAAAGTTCCCTCTCTCAATAAACTGTCCATTATATTACCCAGAGCAATCAGGCAAGAGAAAGAAATTAAAGGGCATACAAATACAAAAAAAAAAAGAGGTCAAGCAGTCTTTCTTTACAGATGACATGATCATTTTTATCAATGTCACAAAAATTACTGGGAAAAGCCTTAGAAATAAAACCATGTTCATCCCAATGGCAGGCAAAATCAGTAGGTAAGAATCAATAGTCTTTTGGTACATTAACAATAAACCTATGAAAAAAGAAATTAAAAGATTGATTTTATTCATCATACCTTCAAAAAAATTGAAAAACCGAACCAAGAAACTCTATAACAAAAATGCTATTCTGAAAAATTATGGAGAACAGGGCATTAAAAAATGGAAAGAAACCTCTTTTGCTGCATGGGCCAAACCAGTCTTATCAACACAGATAAATTACCAGAATTGATGTGCAGATTTAGCGCAATTCTGGTACAAATGCATGCAATATTCTTCACAGTACTAGAAGAAACAATTTTTAATTTATAAGGAATAAGAAGTGACTCAAAATAGCCACAGTAATACTAAAAAAAAGAAAAGTGGTAGGAATTACAATTGGGAATTTCAAATCATAAATATAATATATTAATTCCAAAAAATAGAACCATTGGGTAGAATTCAATACGGATTGCAAAAAAAAAAAAAAAAGTCACACACCACCAGCTATCTGATTTTGGAGAGAAAGAAAAGTAAGTTGGGAAAAGATATATACTCTGTAGCTGAGGTGCTGAAAAAACTGATTATCCATTTCCAGAAGAATGAATGTAGACCCATATTTCTACCAGTACTAAAATGCAATCAAAATCGGTAAAAGAGCTATATATGAAAGATGAATGATAAATTGGTTGAAAAAAATAAATAAAAGGCTAAAAAATAAGAGCATAAGTAAAGACTTTCTATACAGATCACCTGTTGCATAAGTAATAATTCTGGAAACCATATCCATAAGTGATATAAATCAGAATTATGTAAGTAAAGCCTGTATTGTCTTCCTAGTGTAAAAAACTGAAAGTGTAAATAAGATCCAAAAGTTACAATAGGTACAGAAAAAGGCAGAGATACTGTTCAAAGGGAAATTATTGTTTGATCAATTTTGCTTACCTGTATCTAGTAAACTGAACAGCTATTTTAAAGATAACAACATGCAATATAACAACCATTGTTATATTCCTATCATCTTGGTTTGAAATCCTATATCATTACTTTTTTGTTGTGGTTGTTGTTAACATTTTGCTTTTGTTGTTGTTTTTATTTGTTTCTTGATGTTTCTGTAGTTTTTTATTATGAAATTCTTGTGTTTTGTTATTTTGTTTTGTTTGTTGTATCAGGAATTGAACTAATGACCTTGCTCTTGCCGGGTAGGTGCATAGTGTGCTGAGCTAAGTCCTTGGCCCTTTTCCTTCTCTTTAAAGTGAAAAAAAATTAACTCCAGGGTTCAACAAATGGGATCAGTTCAAATTTAAAAGCTTCTGTACTGCACAGGAACCAACCAATAGAGTGAAGACACGATCTACAGAATGAGAATCTATTTCTCCATCTATTCCACAGATGTAAAACTAATGTCTAGAATTTGTAAGCACCTCTAACACATAGATGACCCCCCAAAGAAAATAAAGGACCCAAGTAAAAAATGGCAATTGAAACAAATGGAAGCTTCTTAAAACAACAAATGCAAAATAAGCATATAAAACAGTGTTAACACCTTTAACCATTAGAAAGTGAAAATTAAAAAAAAAACTTACAGAGATTATATCTCACTTTGGTAAGGAAGACCAATGAGGTCATGGGAAAAAAGGAAACTTTTTACATTTTTGGTTGGAGTGTACACTATTACAAATGCTATTAAAATTCCTATGTAGCCTCTTTCTAAAAGGAAAAGTAAAAATTTCATTTGACCCATTTATATCTCTCCTGGATGTCTTCTAAAAAGTTTTAAAGCCTCATATTACAGTGACACATGCACACCTGCATTTTTAAGCACACAATTCGGAATAGCTCAATTATAGGAAAGCCTGATACATCCATCAAGAGATGAGTAGATTAATAAAATGTGACATATATAAAGAGTAGTGTGCTACTCAGCCATAAAGGGAGAGAAATTTGAGCCCTTTTTAGGAAAAAATGAATGAAGATCATAAATTTAAGTGAAATAAAAGAAATACACAAGCTTCAGCATTGTCTGGATGTTATTTTATGATAAGTCCAGAGAGGAATAATTTTTTGAAAAAAAAACAAAAAGAAGATGATAGGAATCTGGTGGGCAGAGCTTTCAAAATAGAAGGGGACTTGGGGACGGGCAGAGTGTGGTGAGGCAAGGGGAGGCAAAGACTGTGTATGTGAACCAATGCACAAAAGTGGATAGGATTTTTGAGTATTGCTAATAAATACATAGCTATTCTTGAAAACAAAAACAGCAGGTCTGTGACAGAAAATTAATCCAATAAACAGAGATGTGGACCAAATGATCCAGGTTAAAACGGAATGTAAATTCTTACTGTTTATTTAATCTCTTTATGATTGATATTTAAAATAAAATGGTATTTAACTTTGGCATGAATATGTTAAAAATATGAACAAAATTGTGTTTTATTGTATCATACAAGTATAAAAATAAAATATATATTTCAAATAAATGATGTAATATTTTCTGCACTTGGCACAGAAAGAATAAAACATGTACATTTTATCTTGTATGTTTTGATTGTTAATTCTAAAACAGTATTAACTTTATTCATGAAAGAAAAATAAATGTTTTCATTAAGCAAAAGAGTTTTCAATATTAATGATGAAACATATATATCTGTAACCTCTATAGAAACAATTCAGTAAATTACAAATATATTTTCCTAACAAGTTCCAATAGTATTAAGATTATACATTGATCGTTGGAAAATTCACAAATAAATGTTTTCCATTTGTACAGTTATTGAGGAAGATATTACAATAGTGAAATAATTATGCATGATTTTCTGAAAGATGCAACTATTCACTGAACATTGAGATGATACACTTTGTTACCATTCATTTTTGTTTCCTAGCCCAGAGCTTTTTCATGGCATTTTTCATCTCTCCATTTCTTAGAGTATAGGTGAGAGGTTTCAGCATAGGGGTGATTATGGTGTAAAACACAGTCAAGGATTTATCAATGGGTAAAGTAGACGGAAGTCTCTCATACAGAAAAATGCAAAAAACACAGAAGAGGATGACTACCAGGATGTAGGGAAGCACAGGTGGATAAGGCCTTGCGCCTCCTTTCCTGACTCAGGTTCCTCAAGGAGTGCAAAATGACCCCATAGGAGATTAATAGGAGTGTGAAGATGACCACAGTGATTGCCCCATCATTGGCGAGCACTGTGAGACCAATAACATAGGTGTCTGTGCATGTGAGTTTTAATAAGGGGTACATGTCACAGATGAAGTGATTGATGATATTAGAGCCACAGAATGGAAGATTGTAAACAACAAAGGATGAAGGAAAGCATGCACAAAACCCCCAACCCAGGCCAACACCAACAAATGAACACAATGCTGTTGGTTCATGATGGTCAGATAATGAAGAGGTTTGCAGATGGCCACATAGCAGTCATAGGCCATGGCCACCAGGAGCAAAATCTGAGCACCACCAAACAAGTGACCTACAAAAAGCTTTTTCATAAAAACTTTGAAGGAAATAGTTTTCTTCTCATAGAGCATATTTATAATAATATTTGGGATAACTGTAGTGGAATAAACAGCATCCATAAATGATAAGTATGCAAGAAAGAAGAACACAGGGGCATCCAAGGCTGGGCTGAGTGTCACAGTGAGTACACTGAGCAGGTTGCCTGCCATTGTCACCACGTAGATCAGCAAGAAAATAGTAAATAATATTTTCTGACCATGGGGGCTCTGAGTGAGCCCCAGAAGCACAAACTCAGTCACAATTTTCCTTTGTTCCATATGTCCTTCTGCATGTCCTTGTATCACTGCTTAGAAGAAAATTATCTATAAATAAAATTATTACTAGTGAGGCCACAAAATTTTATGATAATATGTTTATTCCATAAGTAAGAGCTACTGTTTATTATGATTGAGAACTCTCTGAGAGAAGAATGCAAATCTGATAAAGCATTATGCCTAACTTTAGCATTCTTACAGATTAGTAGGTTTAGAAATAAATTAGGGCCATGTGGAGGAAAGGAAGAATTATGAGACAAAATCATCTGCCATAACTTTCCTTCATTTGGAAGTTAATGAAATTGCTTGTGTAAATAACACCATAAACAACAGTAAAAATGGGCTAAAATTAATTTAAAACAGTGAGAGTTGCTTTATATTAACTTCAAGGTAACAAAATGGAGATGACTTTCCATATTCTTGGATCAGAAGAATCTTCTCAAGTAATAAAATAAATCTTAAATATATGCACTGGTCAAATTCAAAACATTTTAAACATATAGGAAAGGATACCATGAGTAAAAATACTGAAGAAATTTGAAGAAATGGTTTGTGTTTTAAAGGGCATAAGAAGTTAATACCTAAAATAACATAAGACCACCAAAAATATTTAAACAAAACACATACTTATTGTATAGTGCATAAATGAGGTAAAAACCAATAAAGCAAAATATATTCAAATGATTAATAAAAGTATGATAGGATGCTGAAATTCATCTGCAAACAATATAGCAAAATTTAATAAAAAACAGGTATCATTGGAGATATACGAAATTTGTAGTGTTAAATTTTTAATTGTGGTTGTTACAAATGTAAAAAGATATTTTCTTACACATCTATTGACATGTAAATGTTAAACATTTTTGGAACGTAATTTGTCAACTTATCTAAATAAAAATATTCATATATTCCATCCTAACTGCATTCCTTCGAATCTATCCCATAGAAATTAAAATCTTAGTACATAGGATATATGCAAAGTATGTTTTTGTGGCACTTGAAATAGCATTAAACAAAAAATTAGGTCAGTGATAAAGAAGTTATTGACTAAATTACAAAATTTGTTACACAGAAAAAACATTGTAAAAGAATTAATGACTTTTATATCATTAGTGTTCAAGAAATTTCCACAACTGTCTAATGAAAAAGAAAGAAATGTACACAAATCTATGTATAAAATGTAGGATTGAGAAAAAAATAAGAATATATATATATATATATATATATACTTGTAATACATGTACTTAGTTACAGTGGGTGTGAGGAATTTGGAAAGATAGATTTTGTTGTAAATATAACCACATCTGCCCTGTTAGTATGGAGAACAAGTGGTGATATGTGAAAGACTGAAATGACTTGAGCAGAGAAAGCTTACTTTAGAGAATGACAGAAAGAAGCAGGGAGGGAATAAGAAACAGAAAGACAGAGACAGAGAAAGGGAGAACAGAGAGGGATAGAGAAAGGGACAGATAGAGAATAAAGACTGATATGTGTGTGTTAGACCAAAAATCACCAACCCAGATACATTAGTTTTTATTTAAAAGGAAAAAGAAGACACAGGAAAGAAAAAGAAAAAAAAAGAGAGACAAACAACAACAAACTCAAAACAATAACTGTATAGGTTTTCAAAACAAGGTGATAAGAATTTAACAATTGTTGTAATCTTGCATATTATTACCTTTAGAAGGGTTGCTTACCAGATATAAATGTGTAAAATTGATCTAAGCATATGAATAGTAACTGTTCTTTTCCAAGATCTAGGACAATTAGTAGTATACATTAATCCTATTCATGACTGTTACACTCTAAATACTTTGACTTTTATGGGTATTTTAATGTGCCTTCAGAAATTCTGCTCTTTGCTCCTCACAAACACAGATGTTTTTGTTTTCCCAGCTGTGACCCCGTAAGCTCCTGCATCTTCCATCACCTTCGTCACCCTTAAGAACACTGCTACTCTAATTCATGCATCCTCCATTCCCCATGTATCCAGAATTTTATCTGCATACTTATACAGTGCATATGTATCTGTTTAAAAATTTTATGCTTCAGGGCCTGTCTGAGATATGTAGAAAGACACTGTCTCCGAAAACAAGATAAGATAATATAAGAATGAAATAAATTCTGTCCTTTGCCTCATTGCTCTTCCAAGTACACACTCCAACTCATTTCTCTGCATTTTCATGAAAATTCCTTTACTTCATGAAGGTAAAGATCAATTTTAGACCTCCTCCTTACTTTGCCTAATATTCTGAGGAATTAAACTAAAAGTAGGCTTTTTATGTAAGCTCTGTGAAGTCACTCTTCAACTTCTACAGATGCTACACCATCTTTATTTTTTAACATTCTGAAGAACAATTTGGAAAACAACTCAGGCAATCCCATTAACAGCTTAAAAGTACCTGCATGCAAAAATATTCCCCAAGTCATTAGTTAGAAATTAGTCTGTAAAAATATTTGGCTTTGTGTTGTTCATATCATTCTGCCTTTTTATAATATGAAAGCATCTGAGAAGATTATTAAGGTTTGGAATCAGTGCATAAATATTTTAGCAATCATGTAAGATGCTCTAATACAACAGATTATCCGCATTATGTAGAATTTTTGTTGTTGTTTTTTAGAGACAGGGTTCTGCTGTGCAGTTAAAGCTGAACATGAGCTCACTTTATAGCCCACACTGGCCTCAAACACACAGTGATCCTCCTGCCCCAGCCTCTGGAGTGCTGCGAGTTTAGGCGTGTCATAAAACTCACTGTTCATGTGGAATTTTTAAAAGATTATTAGTTGCTAGTTCACCTATGTATTGCAGATGCATGATATAAAGCCTAGTACAGAATCATACAAGTCTATACCTCTTCTCAGTCACCTGCATGAGAACACAGTCATTTGGTCCCAGCTGTAGGTTTTGGTCCACTTTGCTGATTTTGGATGGTAAGATCTTCATGCACCGATGCCATCCCTGGAAACACAGGCAAATAAAACAGATGTACCACTACCACACCTTGATATGTTTCCAGGTGACCAGTTCTTTCCATGCTTGCAGATGCAGGAAGTTTGATTCACCTAACTTTCTGGGAAAAAAATGTGACCTTTTGAATTGCTTCAATTTTTAAAATGAATATGACAATGCCTTGCAACCTCAAGAATTTGAATCTTAATTCTAAACACAGATATTCAAAATTTTTGTTTTTCACAAATTTTCTCCTAAAACCAAATATTAAACAAGCATTTCAAGGTTAAAACAATAAACTGTGTGGTAGAAAACACCACTCATTATTGACACATTTTGCAATTTGTATTTTATAGCTATAAAAGTGAAAGAATGAGATATACTTTAAAATATTTTGATTCTCAGTCAGATGTACTGGCCTTGCTTCGTCCTGAATGCTGGAATTTAGGAGGAATTAAATGACGGGGAAAACTTTAATACCTATTTTATCCTGCTTTCAGTCTATAGTTTTAATTTCTATAATAGTGAATACTGATATAGACAAACATTCTCTGAAGTAATGGCAAAAGAATGTGGTCACTTAATCTGTTCTTAAACCATTGGACGCATTGTTCAATCATTTGGTTACTGTCTCTCTGAGGGTGACTTTTCCCTTAATTAAATTCACTGGGACCATAAGCATCATTCTGATGGCAGAGTATGAACCTCCAGAGATGCCATGAGGATAACAACTACATAGAAAAAGATTTACAAAACCTATCTTCTAGGGAAAATAATATAAATCAGAAACTTGAGAACAAATCACCAAAAAGGAAAAAATCAAATCTGGACAAAAAAGAAATATGTAAAACGCTCATTAAAATCAATTACCTATATCTGAAAGAGATGGATATGATCAAAATATATTACATGCATCTGTAAAAGTGCTATTAAAGTTCAAAGTTTTGGAAAATGAATACGCACTATTAAAAATACAATTTTTATGTTAATTTTTTAAAAAGGAAAACAGAAAATGAGTAGAAATATCACAGAATTTAAAAAAACAGTAAAAGGTCAACATTTAGTTAATATGCTACACATTGTTATCTTAGAAATAGTTGCTCAAGTTATAATATCAAAGCACAAAAATTAAACAGACAATCAAAAAATAACAGCACAAATTACTCTTTTTGATGAACTAACAGAGAATTAGTACTATGGTTATCCATCTTGCATGCTTAAACATACATACAGTTATATGTGTACACCTATAAGTTGTTCTTTCCTTTTGAGCATTTTCTTTCCCTTTCATTATTACAATATCTATTGCACATTTTTGATCTCATTAATTTTTCAGTTTTTAATTATTATTTATTTTTTTGCAATAGAGAGACAACACAATATTTACAAATGCAAGTCTGGTATATTTCACTTATGACTATCATTTCAAGTCGCCTCCATTTACCTACAAAAGCCTCAGGATCATCTTTTTTAATAGCTGAGTAATATTCTATTGTATAAAAGTACCATATCTTTTTCATCCATTCTGTGGTTGATGGGCATTTTTTTTTCCAAATTGTGCTATAAACATGGATGCACATATATTATTATGACATGACATTTTCAATTTTTCTGGGAAAATACCCAGGAGGAGAGTAGCTGCACTGAATGGGACTTCCGCTCCTAATTTTTTGAGGAATCTCCATACTGATTGATGTACCCTACAAGTCTTTCTTTGAAATTTAAAGGAGAAATAAGATGTTTCCATGACAAGTGACACTGAAGAAATTCAGGTCCACCAAACCAACTCTGTACTGAAAGACATTCTAGAGAGATAGAAATTACTACAATTCCCAGATCAACAACAAAAAGAAACCACCAGATGGGGCAAACATTTAAGGGGGAAAAACTAAAAATACAATTTTTAAATGACTTGTGTTGTAGGAAAATTTGGTGAATATGTAGTCTAGCAAATGCCTTTTTAGTTGACCTCTGAAATCACAATTAGAAAAGGAAAAAAATAGTTCTTGACTTTTCCTACTTGTGATGTATTTTATTACCAACTCAGTCTTATGTGTTATTGGTCTGCTTAGGTGTTATATTTCTTCTGGATTCAGGTTTGTTAGGTATTATGTCTCTACTGCTAGGTACATTTCTTGGATATAGTGGAAGTATGTCTGTTTGGAAGCATAAATCTGTTCAGAACAGTTTCTGTTTTTCTTTATCATTTCTGAAGTTTATACTATGTTGTGTGTTCTTGATCTTTTCATTTATTTGAATTTTCTGTTCTTTATTAAAATTAGCTAATAAACCTACAAATTTTGTTTTTCTCTCTTAAAAGACCAACTTTTTGTTTTCTTGATTTTTTCTGTTGTTTCCTATTAAGTTCTTGATATGTTATGGTACTAATTTGTATCATTTCCTTCTTTCTGCTAATGTTGGGCTGATTTGTAATTTTTCTAACTCCTTTTGTGTAAAATTTGATTATTTAATGAGATTTTTACTCTTTTTCTAAATGTTCTATTTTATTACAATAAACTTTTTTGTTTTTATTCCTGCACTTCATGTGTGTGATAAAAGGTGAAACTTTTTTTAAAAAATCAGACAATCATAAAACTTTCTAGATAGTTATTAAATGACAAAAAATGTAACTTATAGGATCTGTACTTTATAGCAGCTTTATTCATATAGACCAACACATGAAACAGCAATGTCCATTGCTCAATGAATGGACAACGAAAAAGTGACATATATGAAGTGTACACATAATTATCATTCAATTATATCATATATTATAAAATAATTTGAAAGGTAATATATAATACAGTCATGCAATGCCTTGCTTCACCAAAGCTTCTGTTTGTGCATTAAACTGTTCACAAACAAAAGCATTTAGCAAAATTTTGTGAAACAAACTGTTCACAAACAGAAACATTCAGCAAAATTTTGCTTCCAATCACATGCTCCACATTGTGTTAAATACCACCTTCCCTAGAATTGTGAAAGAAATTAAGTGTGTGAACCAAGGTCCCACCCACAGATACTAACATAATAATAATTATCATATAATTTTCATGGGATAAAAATCTTACTGTGTTTTTATTTATGAAGTACATATAATGCAATATCACTTAGGCTTTTATTTATGACACTATGAGTGAACATAGAGGATACAGTTGTATGATTTATAAAATAGAAACATCTCAATTATATTTGAGATATAAAATACTGTCACAGTAAACAGTAGAATTATGCTTATTAAAGCTTGCAACTTTGGATAAGCAAGAAAAATGAGTCCTACTTCTTGTGTGCAGCATATTAACTATAGCTATGAAGGCTATATTTTATACCTGAAATTTGCTAAAAAAACTATATTGCATTCATGAGTTGGCTAAAATGGCAGACATTAAATGTTTTAACCACAATAATAAATGAAAGAAAAAATATTGATTAACTGAGATCAATATGTTCATTAGATTGTGATGGCAACTTCATACTATGTATATATACCAAAACATCCAGAATATGTTTAAGTATATGTGCTTCCTGCTGAGCACATACACTAGTTCTATACATTAACAGAACTAGAAATGTACAAATAACACTAATGGCACTATTAAAATATGTGAACTTCTCATCACATTTCTTTTTTTTTAAATTTTTTATTTAAAGGGATAAAACAAAACAAGAAGAGAAATATTACAGAATTTCAAAAAAAACATAAACAGTAAGAAATCATGAGCTGATAAATTACATATTGCTCTTTTAAAAATAGTTATTCAAGTTACAAAATTAAAGCACACAAAATGGACACTCAAGCAGTGAGACTGCAAACAAATCTGTTCAACACTCAAACAAGAGCTAAGAAATATGGGTAACAATCCTGCACACATAAATATACATGCAGTTATACCTTTTATGGCACTTCCTGTTTTCTCTTTTTTACAAAGCAATTATATATTTTTTAATTAAAGAGAGAAAAAAACCAGGAAAGTGGTAGAAATGTTACAGAATTTCAAGAAAAGAAGATAAACAGTAACAAATCACTAGTTGATACATTACATATTGTTCTTTTAGAAATAGTTATCCAAGTTACAGAATTAAATCACACACAGTGGACACTAAAGCAGTGAGAGTGCAAATGGATCTGTTCAACAATCCAACAAGAACCTAGAAATATGGTCAACAATCCCACACATCTAAACATACATGCAGCTATATCTTTTATAGTGCTTCCTATTTCCTCTTTTTTACAATAGCAATTATACATTTTTAAAATTTTATTTAAAGAGAAGAAAACAAAACAAAACAGAAAAAAAGGGTAGCAACAATACAGAATTCAGGAAGAAAGGAAGAAAACGGAGAATGAGAAAAAGCCTCACTAAGAAATCAGTAATTTATAAATTACGTACTGTCATCCTGGATGTGGTTATTCAAGTTACAAAGTTAAAGGGTACATAGTAAATATTCAAACAGTCAGACTACAAAACAGTTCTTCTCAAAGATCCCACAAAGATTCAGCAATATGGTCATCTATTTTACACACTCAAATTTACATGCAGTTATATCCCTTAGAGTACTTTCTTTTCCTCTCTTTTTCACAATAGCAACTACACATTTTGGTTTTATTATTGTAGATCTTATTATTTGGTATTATTATTATTGTATTATTGGTATTATTATTGTAGTTCTTATTTACTTTTTACACTAGAGACACAATATGATATTTATAAATATGATTCTTATTTATTTCACTAATGAGGATAGTCTCAAGTTGTCTCCATTTACCTATAAAGGCCTCAAGATCATCCTTTTTTATAGCTGAGTAATATTACATTGTATAAAAACGCCACATCTTTTTCATCCACTCTGCAGTTGATGGGCATCTTGGTTGTTTCCAGGATTTATCTATCACAAGTTGTGCAGCTATGAACATGGGTGCACATATATCACTGTGATTTGAACTTTTCAGTTCTTTGGGGAAAATACCCAGGAGGGGGTTAGCTGGATTGAATGGAACTTCCAACCCTAGTCTTCTGAGAATTCTCCATATGGATTTCCATAATGGTTGCACCAGTCTACATTCCCGCCAAAAATGGAGCAGTGTTCCTTTTTCCCCGTAGCCTCGCTAACATTTCTTATCAGTTGATTTCTTGATGGCAGCTATTCTTTCCGGGGTAAGGTGGAATCTCAATGCTGTTTTAATTTGCATTTCTCAAATGACCAGTGATGAACATTTCTTCATGTATTTATTTGCGATTTGCATATCTTTCTCTGAGAACTGTGTGTTCATCTCAGATGCCCATTTTGGAGAGGGTCTTTGAATGTAGGGGGCTTGATGTTTTTCAATTCTTTATATATTCTGGACACAAGTCCTTTGTCTGAGGGGTTGCTGGCTAAAAGTCTTTCCCACTCTGTGGGTTTCCTTTTCACTCTGTTGGAGATTTCCTTTGAAGTGCAGAAACTTTTCAATAATATGAGATCCATATGTTGATTCTTTGAAGTATTTCCCATGCAGTTTGTGTTTGGTTCATGAATTCTCTGCCTACCCCTATGTCTCCAAGACTTCTATCTACCTTGTCTTCCAGTAGATTTAGGGCTTCTGTTTTAATATTGAGGTCTTTGATCCATTTAGACTTTAGTTTTGTGCATGGTGATAGGCTTGGATCTAGTTTCAATCTTCAGCATATAGAGAGCCAATTTTTCCAATACCACTTATTAAAGAGACTAGCCTTCTTCCAGTGGACATATTTAGCCCCTGTGTCAAATATCGGGTGGCTGAGTGTCTTTGTAGTTGTGCTTGCATCTTCTAATCTGTTCCATTGATCCTCAGGTCTATTTCTTTGCCAGTACCAAGCTGAGTTTATCACTGTGGCTTTATAGTACTGTTTCAAGTCAGGAATTGAGATGCCTCCTGCCTTGCTTTTGTTGCCTAGAATGGCCTTTGCTATTCTAGGTTTCTTTTGTTTCCAAATGAATTTTAGGAGTGTTTTCTCTAGATCTGCGAGGTATGTCAATGGTATTTAGATTGGGATTGTGTTAAATCTGTGTAACAGTTTTGGGAGTATAGCCATTTTCACAATGTTGCTTCTTCCTAATCAAGAGCAAGGAATGTCCTTCCATTTTCTAATATCCTCTTCAATTTCCTTTTTCAGTATATAATAATTTTCAGCATATAGGTCTTTTACATTTATTTAGGTTGATTCCTAAGTATTTCATTTTTTTATATGTTATTGTAAAGGGCAATATTTCCATAATTTCTCTCTCAGTAAGTTTTTTGTTTGTGTACAGGAATGCTATTGATTTTTGAGCATTGACTTTGTATCCAGCTACACTACTGAACTTATTACCTCTAGCAGTCTTTTAATGGAGTTTTTTGGGTCTTCTATATAGAGTATCATGTCATCTGCAAATAGTGATAATTTAACTACTTCGCTATCTTTACTGCTTTTATTTCTCTCTCTTGTCTGATTGCCCTGGCTAGTGTTTCCAGAACTATATTGAAAAGGAGTTGTGAGAATGGACATCCTTGTCTTGTTCCTGATTTTAAAGTGAAAGCTTTCAGTTTTTGTCCATTTAGTATAATGTTGGCTGTTGGTTTGTTATAGATGGCTTGTATAAGGTTGAGATAGACGCCTTGTATTCCCAGGTTCTGGAGGGTTTTTATCATGAACGTGTGTTGGACTTTGTTGAAAGATTTTTCTCCATCTATTGAGATGACCATGTGGTTTTTGTTTTTGGCTCTGTTGATGTGGTGTATTACATTTATTGATTTGCGTATGTTAAACCATCCCTGCATTCCTGGAATGAACCCCACTTGGTCATGATGTATAATCTTCTTGATGGTTTGCTACATTCTATTTGCCAGTATTTTGTTGAGAATCTTTGCATCAATGTTCATTAGTGAGATTTACCTATAGTTCTCTTTTTTGGTTGCATCTTTTTCTGGTTTTGGTATCAGAATAATACTTGCCTCCAGGAATGATTTAGGGAGGATTGCCTTTTTCTCAATTTCATTGAAGAGTTTAAGGAGTACTGGTATCAAATC
The DNA here is from genome assembly GCA_004027455.1 of Hydrochoerus hydrochaeris. NCBI lineage: Eukaryota > Metazoa > Chordata > Mammalia > Rodentia > Hydrochaeridae > Hydrochoerus > Hydrochoerus hydrochaeris. The sequence goes on along the minus strand of PVLA01008453.1, from coordinate 52,348 downwards.
TTCCCTAAATTTCTTGTAGAATTCAGCTGTGAATCCATCAGGACCTTGGCTTTCTTTGTTGGTAAGTTTTTAATTACATTTTCAATTTCAATAGCTGATCTTGGGTTATTCCAAATTGCTATATCTTCTTCGTTGAGCTTTGGTAGTTCATATGTTTCTAGAAATCTGTCCATTTCCTCTGTGTTTTCCACTCTATGTGAGTAGAGATTTTCAAAGTAGGTATTCATGAGGTTTTGAATTTCCATGGGATCTATAATAATTTCTCCCTTTTCAGTTCTTATTGCATGAATTTGGGTTTTTTCTTTCTTTTTTGATAAGGTTAGCTAGGGGTTTGTCAATTTTGTTGATTCTCTCAAAAAACCAGCTTTTTGATTCATTAATTCTTTGTACTGTTTTTTTTTTAATTTCAATTGCATTGATTTCTGCTCTAATCTTTACAATTTCCTCTCTTCTATGAGCTTTGGGTTTAGCTTGCTCTTCTTTTTCTAGAAGCTTGAGATGGAGCATTAGGTTGTTTATTTGTGCTCATTCTGTTTTCTTGATATGACAGTTTATTGCTATATATTTTCCTCTTAAGACCACTTTCATTGCATCCCACAGATTACAGTATGTTGTTTCTATATTTTCACTGAATTGTAGGTATTGTTTTATTTCTTCTTTAATTTCATCTGCAGCCCACTGGTTGTTCAAAAGGCTGTTATTTAATTTCCATGTATTTATATAGGTTTTACAGTTTCTTTTGCCATTAATTTCCAATTTCATTGCACTATGGTCAGATATTATGCATGGTATGATTTCAATACCTTTGCATTTACTTAAGAATGTTTTATGGGATAATATATGGTCTATTTTGGAGAATGTCCCATGTGCAGCTGAGAAGAATGTGTATTCTGATATGGTTGGGTGGAACATTCTGTAAACATCTACCAAGTTCAATTGCTCACAGGTATGATTCAGTTCTGTTATTTCTTTGCTGACTTTTTGTCTAGTTGATCTATCTCTTTGTAACAATGGGTTGTTAAAATATCCTGTTATAATTGTGTTCTTGTGTATTTGGTTTTTCATGTGCATTAGTATCTGTCTTATATAGTTGGGTGCTCCTATATTTGGCATATATACATTTATAATTATTAGTTCTTCCTCTTGAATTTTACCACGAACAAGTATGTAGTGACCTTCTCTATCTCTTTTAATCATTTCAGGTTTGAAGTTCACGTTGTCTGCAAATAGAATAGCTACCCCTGCTTTTTTCTGGGTTCCTGTTGCATGGAATACTGTTTTCCATCCTTTTACTTTTAATCTATGAATTTCCTTTTGGGTCAGATGTGTTTCTTGCATGCAGCATATTGTGGTGTCCTGTTTCTTGATCCATTCTGTCAATCTATTTCTTTTTATAGGTGAATTGAGGCCATATAAATTTATGGATATCACTGATATGTACTGGCTCAACTTTGCTTTGCTATGTTCCAGTTGTTTCTTTCTGGTTTTCCTCTTATTTAATTGCTTATCCTACCTGGACATTTCTTTCTGTTGTTGTTTTGGGGATTGTAGTCATTTTTATCTCTGTCTAGTATGTCCTTCAGTACTCTTTCTAGGGTTGGTTTGGTGGAAATGAATTTCCTCAGTTGCTCTTTGTCATGGAAGTATCTTGTTTCTCCATTAAATTTGAATGAAAGTTTTGCTGGGTACATCAGTCTGGGTTGAAGATTGTTTTCTTTCAGGGCTTGAAATACCTCACTCCAAGCTCTTCTTGACTTGAGGGTTTTTGCTGAAAAGTCTGCCATGATTCTAATGGGCTTTCCCTGATAGGTGAGTTATGTCTTTTCTCTGACAGCTTTTAATATTCTGTTTTTATGCTGTATGTCTGAGATCTTAATTATCATGTATCTGGGTGTGGATTTATATTGATTGTGACTGTTTGGTGTTCTATATGCCTCATTTATCTGCATATCAGATTCTTTCCCCATGTTTGGCAAATTTTCTGCTATTATTTCTGTAAATACTTTTTGTATGTAATTTGCCTGCACTCCTGTATCTTCGCTAATGCCCATTATTCTTATGTTGTTGCTCTTGGCATCATCATGAAGCTTCTGGATTGTCATTTCATGCTGCTTTGTTATTTTTAAATTTCTATCCTTTCCTGATCACTAACTGTGATCCTATCCTCAAGGTCCAAAATCCTATCCTCAGCTTCCTTTAGGTGGTTTTGCACACTTTCAATAGAATTTTTTGTTTCTTGGATGTCTCTTTGAGTTTGTTTCATGAATTCTGCTTGTTTTCTATATTGTTCATTCAAAGTTTCAATCAGTTTCCCATGCTCATGTACTTTTTTCTCTAGTTCTTCTTTAGCTGCATTCAACCACTCCTTTACTAAAGTTGTAATTTCTATCTTTACATGGGAAAGTACTTCTAATTTGATTTCCTCTATAGCCTGATGCAGTTGTTTTTTTTTTTATTTCACTGGCTATCTTTTCAGAGATTCCCTGTGTGTTACTTTTGGGGTCCTCTCTTCCAATGTCTCCTATACTTGCTTCCGGTGAACTATATGTTTGAGACTGCATTTTGCTTTTCCATTTTGTCATTTTCACTCTGCCTGGTGTTTTCTATGTGTAGGAGGGTATCACACACTCTTTTCAGACACACCAAAGTCTTACCGTTAGTTGGAGGGGGTTTCACTACTAGCCCTATTTATCCCCTGTACACCTCTATTTTAGGGGTATACTCAGCACATTGATACAGTCAATCCAGTATAGTCCAAAGTTCACCACCTGGGAGCAAAGTTCCAAATTTTCTCACTCTAACTGGATACCACTGAGATCTTCTGCTGTTCCAGGTGGGAGGGTTGGCTGTAGTAGTCCATGGCAGTTTTTAGTCTTGGGCAGGCCTCCTTGATGTTCCCGGTGGCAGGGCAGGTCCACAGGGGAGGTTCAGGGTAGCCTACCCCTGAGGAGGGCTTGCACTGAGTTCCAGATGGCAGGGAGGGCCCACGGTGGAGGTCCTGGGCAGCCTACTCCTGCTGCAGGCTTCTGATCAGTTACTGGTGGCAGGGAAGGCCAATGTGGAGGTTATGGGCAGCTTACCCCTGATGCAGGCTTCTGCTCAGTTCCCAGAGGTAGGGCGGGCCCATGGTGGAGGTCCTGGGCAGCCTATTATTATCAGATAGATCTTCTACATGATTTAAGTCCTTTGAATTATTAAATGGCAATGTGTGTTATGATCCCATTTGTTTCCTATCAAGGTGAATGTTCCATGAATACATGGGAATATGTAAAGAAATCTCACATCTGTCTTCACCTTCCTGGTTCTGTTCAGATACACATTCCAGCTTTGGTATATCAAAAACTATATGATATGAAGGACTTCCTTTAGGAGCAAACCAAGCTGTATTAGCATTTCAATCAAGGTTTCCCATGACTTGTTCTGAAAGTTAAGAACCTGAAGGACAATTATCATAATTTCTAGAAGCTACAAAATGCTGATGAAAGAAATCAAAGGAAATTAAACACTAAGCAGTTCCCTACAGCCATGAATAGGAAGACTCATTATTAACATGTCAAGTCTCCTTTAATTCATCTACAGGTTCAAAGAAATTCCAAACAGCAACCCATCAATTTCTTTGTAGAAATTGACAACACTGTATCAAGAATTTGTATCAAAACACAAAACACAGATAACATTGTCTCTCTCATGTGTCCTCTGCCGTTCCCAGGCCCAGGTGTCCACCTTAAGCCCAACCTGCCCTCCAGGGTCCCTCACAGTAGTATAACCCCCAGCCACTTGGAAGCCAAAGTTCTGGCTGCATGAGATGTCAGGCCTCCCTACACTGGGCACAGGCTGGAGAGCTGCTTCTCAAGAACTCAGGTATCTCACGCTTTAGGAAAGGTGGCTCATAAATATCCCAAAGAATATGCTGCACAGATACTGAATCTCATCAGATTAAATAGGTTAGGGAATTCCTGAGAACCTACAATAAATGTCCAGAAATCTGCTTTTTGGATTGTGTTAAAGACTTCCCAACAAGAGAAGTAAAACCTGAGGAGATCAACTGTTTAGAATGTTGCTTACAGAAATATTTAAAAATGACTCAGATATAATATCTCTGAGGTTTTGAAATAGCATATGCAGCAGAACCAAGCCCTGACAGCTAAAGCAGGACTTCTTGGGCAGCAGTGAAGGGTAAGTGCTGCCAGTGGACTCTGAAAACAGGCTGCCGTCTCCATCAGGCTGGGAATCCCTGGAAGCTGTGGGCACTGTGTGAAACCATCTGTCACAATGACTTGGCAAACAGAAATTACTGGAAAACCCAAATTGCAGCTCATCAAATCTTATTGTTCAGTGAAAATAATAATAAGATGCAATGTTTGTTGAACCTTAAGTTTCAGCAGCTTGGTCATTTCATTAGAAAGACAAACCACTGTTTCTTCAGTTGTGACTGTTAATTTTAAAGCAAGTATGTATTCAATCATGTAAGAAAAGATTTATTATTGAAAGTCAAATAAATAGAAATATCATTGAGCAGTTGTTTGTTATCTATATAACTATGTATTCTGACTGGACTGTGGACAAATTGAAATGTTTCTTAATCAGTATCGCTCTCCCAGCTTTCTTTTTCATGTCTGCCTCAAATTGCTGATAAATACAGACAAGTGTTGCTTTGCCAGTCATTGAAATCCACAACACTTTCTTGCCTCCCTTGTGAGGATGGCATTACATATTCTTATCCTGTCTGCATTTTCATGTATGTTTAGGAAACTTCCCATTTGGGAATGCTTCCTTTAGGGATGACTTTTATGGTGCAGTGGAGTCTGTTTTGTTTTACATTTTTCTCAAACTGTCCAACATGAATGTTATGGGTATGGCCAACGTGTTTCAGTTTATTGTCAGCTGTGACATATAGGAAGAACATGACCAGAGTTCCAGCAGGATCTTAGAGCCAGTGAATCTTTAAGCAAAGTCAAGAATTTTCAGGAAATTTCAGTTTATAGCTAAGTACACCAAACAATTTAGTAAATGTGCAATAACTAACATAGATTAATCGCCTGGTTTGTGAATGGATTTTGCTACTAGTCTAAACTTGTGTTTAACATTAATTAGCCATTATTTTAACTTACCAACATAATTTCTGTTTAAAGATGTTTTGGGAAATGGGAGTTTCATTTTATTTTTAAAAAGTTAAAATGTTGAAACACAAATGATAGTAAAATATAAAATTTCTTATATTAGACACATTAAAAACAGACTGGCTTCATTTAAATGTAAGAAAACAACCATAAATTAGTTCACTAAATGTGCAAAACAAAAATTCAGACATTTTATTCATTTAAAATTCATTTTGAGCAATTCATGGATATACTTTGGTATTGGTTATTTTGTGTTGTTTTCATTTTTTTCGTGTGTGTAATCAAGGCCTACATCATAATTTATTATACATAATTGAAAGCGCAAATAATGGAAATTTTACACAATAGCATCTCAAACACATTGGGAGCGTCTGTCAGACCCTGAGGCCTTTGCAGTTGTCTATGTACTAACTGGGCATTGCTGAGGTGTTCAACCCCCAATCTGTCCTCTTCTGGAATAGATTGGTAAGTTTCAAGCATACTTTTAATGTTTGTCTGCTTTGGGGGTTTTATGTCTTTCTTTCTTTTCTTTTCTTTCTTTCTTTCTTTCTTTCTTTCTTTCTTTCCTTCTTTCCTTCTTTCTTTCTTTCTTTTGAGACAGGATATTGCCATGTAGCTCAGGCTGGCCTTGAAATCACGTAGCTGAAGTTGGCCTGAAACTTGTAACCATGTTTCTGCCTTAGCCTCCTGAGTGTTGCGATTACAGGTGCGTGCCACCATGCCCAACTTTTAGGACTCTTCTAAGAATGCATTGTACAAATTAGCAAGAAAGCTACAAATGTAAAACATGAAAGCATTTTTCAGAAATTCCCCACCCCTGTGCAATGGATAAGGCCCTATCAGCCACCTGGGAAAGTCCGCAAGGAAGCAGTGCAGCCCCCATCCCCTGTGGGCTGGCAGATGTCCTACCAGCTGCCTGAGAGAAGCAGCTAGGAAACAGGGTAGCCCCCAGCCCCATGTGCTGGCAAAGGCCCTACTCCTTGCTGGGAGAAGCAGCAAGGAAGCCATGTTGCCTTCCTGTGTTCCTGCAGAATCCCTGTAAGTAGGGGAGAAATAGCAGGGAAGCTCTGTAGTTTCCCTTTTGTGTTCTTGCAGAGACTTTACTGGCCGGGGTAAAGAGAGATGGAAGTCAAGCTGCCTCCCTATATACTGGCACAAGCCCTGTCAGCTGAGGAGACTTAGCAAGAAAGCTGCCTCTGCCTCCCACTCCCATCCATAAGCAACTGGATTGCACACAGATTGAGATGATATTAACCAAAGAAACTGAAGTAGGAAGCAACCTGACATTTTCTGGTTTTATAGATTTTGCAGGCCTGGCCAGCTATTTAGAGTATATCAAAATGCAATATAGTAACAATATGGATTCCCTACTATGTTATCACTGTTTTGTTTCATTTTACTGTTTTGTTTCACTTCCTTTAAAATAAAAAAATACAAAATAACAAGAACAATAAAATTAATTTTGTAAAAGATCACAGTTGAAGAACTCATACTACTGGAGTTCAATATATGGAACAAAACGCAGAATTGGAGAAAATTTACTTGTAAATATATGAATAGATAATTGAGAGATAGCTCAACATACTATGTCAGCTATTGTGTTACAGAAGTGCAGACAGACAGAGAAATAGTAGCCTTTTTCAGAAACAGTGCTGCCATACTTTGATGCTCATTCCCCAAATGCATACAGTGATCAGTTCCTCACACCATAAATAAAAGTTAACCCAAAATGATTTATAAACTTAATACTAAAGCAAAAACTACAAATGCTATAAGGGTAAACCTCACAAAAAATTTATGAGTTTGAGTTACACAAAGGTTTCCTAAACATGGCAAAAAGGATTAATAAATGAATGAAGTTGTTAATTTTATTCTATAAAATTGGATACATTTTATTGTGCAGATGCTTTTAGGAGAATGAAAAAACACATCACTGTTGGGACACACTGTGTGCACATCACAAAGCTGATCGAGATTTTGTTTCAAGAATGTGTAACAAACACAATTTTCAGCAGTAATAACTTAATATTGAATGAGCAAAGCATCCACTTACTAAAGAAGGTATAAAAAATAAAATTATTCACATAGAAAAATAATCACTAGTATTAATCATTCAAAAATTAAATACTATCACTACATTCTAATCAAGATGGCTAAAATGTAAAAATCTCTTCAACACTAAGTTATGAAAATGAGGGAGAGAACCTGAAAATGTCATTTTTGCTAGCTGGGAAACAGAAGGGAACACTTTGGAAACAGTTTGGCCATTTCCTATGGTAAGTCAAATACATATCATAAAACTCAAATATTCTATTGCAGCCATTGTTGATTTAATATCATCTTGCTCTAACGTCCTACCATGCTTTTGTTTTTCTATTACCATTTGTTGTGTCTTATTTGATTTTAATATATATGATAGTAAAAATATTTTTATGGCAAATGAGATAATATAGTAGCCATTGTTCATCTTCAGTTATTTGGTTCAGAATTCCTTGAAATATTTTCATTCTCTTGAGTGGTTTTATTCTATTTCATTATGTTTAACATTACTGTGTGTAAAGCTAAGCTCAGCTATTTCAAAGAAAATGACATTGTGATAGCTAGTGTTAGTATCCAACTGTCTTTTTGTGAAGTGCTTTGTTGCTTACATATTCTGTTCTGATCTTTCCTCTTTTGTTTTATTCACTTTAAAATAAAAAATAATTTAAAGAATATTCTATTGCTAGATATTTACCCATAAAATGAAAACTTAAAACTAAATGCACACATATCCACTCATACACATATGTATTATCATATTAGAACAGTTTCACTAATAATTTGAAATATCTGGAAAGAATCTGAATATCTGTAATTGGAAAAGGAATTAACAATGTTAAATTAACTATGTTAGGTCTCAAATGAATGCTCTGCTGATATCTACAGGAATACTCCAAGACCTCAAACCCAAAAAAGAATCCTCTTTCAAAGGACTACAGCTTCTTTGGACTTGTATTAATAAATCAATATTTGGATGAAGGAAAATTTAGGACAGAAATATATCAAGGTTTTCCAGGATCTCATGGAGAAAGACAAGCTAACTACAAAAGTATAGGAAAGCATTGTAGAGTGATAAGCACTGAGTAAACTGACTATGATGGGTCTACTACAGTTGGTACTTGGCAAAACCCACCACAATCCCAACTTGGTTCTTATGGTTTCCCCAATCAAACATCTAACAGCAACAAAGAACTTCAATCTGGTTTCCTCATCAACTGAATCCCATTTTTTAATAAAATGTTCACCAAAAATCTCTGTAACTATACATAATGTCATCTTATATTCAACAACCCTAAACTTAGAAAAGCACATATTTTGACCTGAAAAATAGAAGTAATTCTAAAGTAAAGCTCATAATTCAGCCAGTAAATCTGTTATACTGATCAAATAATGAGCATCACAACTTCAAAACTTCCCTTTTAGTCCCAGAAATTATCTGAGCATTGGACATATTTCTTTCTCATTAATATGGGGCACAGAAAATTTAATAATGAGATTATTTTTTTTTCTTTGAAAATAATACACCCACTGTGCTGAAGTTCTGGTTTAACCTAGGCTCAGATAAAGCAAGTTACAAAACATGATATGCTTGGTTTTATCCTTTTCTTTACTTCTAAGAGAACAGAAACTGATGGCTTGGCCATATTTCACACAAACGTCCTATTACATTTTTTATTACATAAAGGACAATTATTCACCTTCTTTAATAGTTTTATATAAGTAAAGAGATGCATCCTTAAAGAATCTAGTGAGGTGATAGCATTATGCTTAAGATTTACTGCATGTTTCTTACACTAGAATTATTAACAGGTTCAGCATGAAGACATTCACTCCATAGTTAACTTTCGACACCAAAATTTTTCCATAGCATTTTTTATCTCCGTATTTCTCAAAGTATATATTAAAGGATTCAGCATAGGGGTAACAACTGTATAAAATACAGTCATTAATTTATCAACAGAAAAGTTGGAAACAGGTCTAACATACATGAAGACACAGGGAACAAAAAAGAGCACAACCACGGTGATGTGGGAGCTGCAGGTAGAAAGAGCTTTTTTCCACCCTTCATGACTGCAAGTTTTAAGAGAGTTTAGGATGAAGCCATAGGAGATGAGCAGAAGGATAAAGACTGTCAAGCAGATGGCTCCCCCATTAGCGACCACTGTGAGACCAACGAAGTATGTGTCAGTACATGCAAGCTCCAACAACGGGTACATGTCACAGATGAAATGATCAATGACATTGGCACCACAGAAGGGGAGACCAGACACAAAGACAAGCTGAACCACAGAGTGTACAGAACCTCCAGCCCAAGTTACCACCAGCAGGAGGGTGCAAACCCGCCAATTCATGATGGTCAAATAGTGTAGAGGCTTACAGATGGCCACATAGCGGTCAAGGGCCATCACCACCAGAAGGAAGACCTCAGCACCACCAAGTAGGTGTCCTATAAAGAGCTGGCACATGCAGGCTGGGAAGGAGATGGTCTTTCTGTCACTGAGCAGGTCTATAAGTAACTTTGGTGAGAAGACAGTGGAATAAACAGCATCCAACAATGACAGGTAGGCAAGGAAGAAGTACATTGGGGAGCCCAAAGAGGAGCTGGTGATGACAGTGACCATGATGAGCACATTGCCCACCATTGTTACAGTGTAGATAAGTAAAAAAATAACAAATAATGCCCTTTGCATGTTGGGATCCTGTGTGAGGCCCAGGAGGACAAACTCTGTGACATTGTTACTATGTGCCATTCTAGAAGACTTGTTTAACAGAAAAGCATTTAAGAAAGCAGGACCTGACAGAAAATCATGAAGAGCACAGTGATCCAGTCTTTTTCAGAGCATATCTCCATTGTCATATGTGCCAGAGCACTGAACGCACAGTAAACATTTAATAAGATGCTGTTGAAATTCTCTTCCAAATAGCCCAAAAGCCCTGATCATTGTAATTCTCCCTGGATGATTTTGTTGGGGCCACAAATTAGAGGCTCTTTTTCAGTGGGTATCTGTAGAGAAGAAAGATGAAGCCATTCTAGTCACTCACACATTTCACAGTTTCTTTCAAATATGTAACTTCATGAGACATAAAACAGAAAGAATAAATATCTGAGAGGCATCTTCTTTGGAGAAACCTGTTCTCCAGTCATGGAAATGAACACTGAGTACATTAACTAACATAGATAGTCTTTCACACTGATGGCATTTGTAGGGAATAATGTTACAACACATTCTTTGTACATAAGGTGACATTTGTCTGTGAAAGTTCAGGTTATACCATGAAAGTGCAGTATGAGGCTTTGGTCATGCAAATCTAAAAGAACTGTGAGTCTGGTAATCTCTCAATCAGTACTATAAGGTTGAATTTTGACTTACTGTCTACTGCATTAGGAAATCATTATGTGCACTACAAAACATTGCCTCCTAAAAGAATAAGTTCATTCTCAGTGTGAGACAGATTAGATATGAGACATTCTTTTTAAATGAAATAAAAAATATTGAAAAACCCTAACGTGTTTGAACTAGACAATCTCAGAATCTTCCAGAGAAACTGCCACAACATAGTATAATCCTGATTTTATTTAATCTGGTGTTACTTTCTTCTTTTTACATATTTATATGATCAAGTAAAAGTTTTCAATTCCTGGATCCTGGATCCAATCACTGGATCGTAAAAAATGCTATCCAGTGGCAAATTGAATATTACAACTACAGTGACCAAATAATGACTCCAGTGCTCCATTTAGTACAAATGTAGACAACATCCAGCACATTCTTAGAGCTCCAGCATAGCATGGTTGGGAATAATGTGTATACTGGACATGCAGAGCCTGTGCTGCAATCTCAGGTTAATTCCTTTTCTATCTATGTGAACTTCACCAATTATAACATGAGATACTTAAAGCGTAAGAGTTACTATTATAAGTGCAGTTTGTAGACTACTTGGGGCAACAGGTAAAATGTTAAATAGTTGATACCAAAGTTATTGCTTCCAAATGATTCACTGTGAGCATTGTATCAGAATAGATCACCAGAATCTTTCTATTTCATAAGAATTATTGACATAGACCAGGATATGGGGAATAGAATAGATATAACTCATGAACCCTATAAGGGAGAATAAAGTGAAATTGTATTTCTTAGAATTGCTTAATGTATTACATATAAGTACCAGCAATATTTACCTATGAGCAAATATATTCCCAGTAAGAGAAAACAGGAGGACACCAAACATGTAGATGTCAGAGTAGAAGAAGACATGCAGAGTCTGAGCTGTCACTGAGGCCACCTGCACTGGCCCTTCTGCAAGTCTCACTTTGAATACTGTGCATCCCACTCCAGAAATCTGCCTTTGTTGAAGCTTTATACAGAAAAGGGCACACGTGTTGAAAAATGTAAGGACACAAAGCAGTCTATGTCCACTCTTCCTTTTTACATCTTTCTGCAGCATTATTGTCTTTATTTTCATTACCAATTCTGAGTTTCTCTGAGACATATCCTCAGCTGGTCAGAATAATTTTTTACACAACAGAAAAAAATAGAGCAATGAAAATCTACTGCATGCCATGGAGTTTAAGTTATCAAACATTTGATACTGTGAAATAGACAAATAATATGAATATGCTGTCAACATAAAGCATGAAATCTTCTAAAACACACAAATTTAAGAACATTTTTTAAAAACCCTAGAATTTCAAAAGTACTCTATCTCATACTGTACAACAGTAAGTAACCATAGATTAGACACTTCCCTCATCAGAGATTTCTCTCAATATATACATTAGCGTGCTTTCTAGGATAATACTGAGATGAATATATGGAAGCTGAACTAAAGTTTACACAACAAAATAAACAGTGCACTGTTTTAATAATCATTATGTAGATGAAATTTTAAAACTTCTAATTCCAATATATCAAAAATAATTATACTTCTATGTTAACTTATCATAATAATATAATATTCAACAAAGTAGTGATATATTCAATATGCTATACATAAAATATGCTTTATTTGTCATGTGGCAAAATGGAAAATAAACACCTATCAGGATTCAACACTATTTGCTGTATTTTGGCAACTTAATTTCCTAGTTCTCTTACCTCTTCTGCCAGTTTTAGTACATGAGCTGAATTTCACTCTATCCCAAGCATAATTCACTATTTTCCTTTGTCTGTTTTTTTTCATAAACTTTAATCTTGGATCTTGTCATATGGTCCTGAAAACCAGTGTTTCTATCACTGAGGGTGACTTCAAGTGCCTGTGTGGCTTCACAAAACATGTGATCATTTACAGCTGACTTAGTGGTCCAGAAATAATATCCAGTGGTTCCAGAAGACATATTTTTGCAACAAACTTAACATCTCATTCAGAAGTATAAAATAACCCAAGCTAACACCTAAAATATAAAGACAGCTAAAGATAATATCTATATGTGTGATACAAATATAGTTGAACATTTTTACCTAGTGGAAAAGCATCTTCATAGAAAAATAATGATGGTATAATTGTACAGTAATGTAAAAATTGACCCAGTAAGTGGATACTTTCTAGGTCAAATTCAATATTATTAGCAAAATAAACAAAAATTTGTTCTATGATTTTTCTCTCTTTTCCATCGATCATGGTGATGTGACCACCAAAGCATTATGCTTTCAGAATTTTCGAAAACACCGCTATGACTGACCAATGAGCCATGTACTTAGTGAGCAAATGCCTCTCTTCACTTTCTTCAAAAAGTGAATAATACATTTTCTCACAAGCAAAAGAAGAACTCCAGTCCCTCAGCCATTCAAGACACATATTTAAGGCCTCTTCTTTCTTAATTAAAATTTATGCCTATCCTTCCAAGTTCATTGCAGGAAATAGAGACTTTCACCAACTTCCAGGTCCACATATAAGCTAAAGGTGCACTCCAATTTGAACTGGAAACAGGAAAATAATTCTTCCATTCACATGTTCAGATACACTCAATGACTTTCTTGTACCATCATTACTTTTGGCAGAACAGTTCATTAGAATATTTGGAATAAATTCAAGTGTAATAATCTCTCCACAGAAGGTTTCTTCCCATGAGTAATCCTTAGAGGAAAAACACTTGAGTCTTCCCAAGAAAGAGGAGCTGCCTGCTAAGAGATATGAAAATTTCTAATGAAAAATTAATCGTTTCAATGTGCAATGTTCAATAAGATACAAGTTGTAAAATTATGAAATAAACCAAGTCACATTTAACCCATCCTGAAAGAGGAGGCCATCCAGCTTCCCTTACCAAACACACGCTGGCAGAGATGATCTTCATCTGGCTTTTTGAGGGTCTCTACCCAAGGAATTCTGAAGCTTAGGGGAAGGAGTTCACAACTGGAAAATGTATTGTAGCTCTACTAATTCTTGAAAAGATAGATAACTACAGATCTGAAATTCTATTTGAAGTGGAGGCATTTGATCAAGGCCTGAGTCTTTGGCTGATAGGCCATTATGGCCTTGCTTCTATAATTGGATCATTTAACTCAATTTCATATTAATTCCATAACTGCTGCTAAAAGAATGAAAGTTTTTTAAAAATGAACAGAATTTATGTTTTTTCTAAGGTTACTTCCTTAATTTGGTTTGCCATTGGCTCCACTGAGTTTCTATCATCTGTTTAATTACATATTGAATGTTTTGTGTCCAAAAATCTTAATGTATATAGTCACCAACACTCCTGGCTGAACCTCAGAAACATCTGTAGTATCTGATGGACTCCAGTAGAATTTGGAAGATTTTGACCTGTGTAACAAATGTATTAAACCCATCAAACTCAAATGTAATGTATTACTTCTAAAAGAAAGTACTTGTTTATTAATTGTGCCTCTCTTATTGGTATCAGCAAAAGATACATAAATATATTGTTAATTGGAAAGAACCACCAAATAAGATCAAACCTCCATTACCTAAATTATTATTCAACAATGGAGACTGTATATATATGTTAAAGTACCCTCTCTATCTCTTGCAGAATAAAATACTTTGGAAATATTAAATGACACAGATTTTGCAGAAAATTTGTATATGTTTCATAGTTGAATGCTTTTCTCAGTGACCCATAGGATAAATAACTCATGATAGAAACCACCTCTTTAAATTATTTGCTGCTTCAGATACCTATATGTGGGAACTTGCACGCAAGTCCTTCATGAAACTGAGGATCTAGTGTATAATTAATGTATTCACACAAGCTCAGTAAAGGTGAAGCAACACAAAAATAAAGCAGCAACAAGGACTTTCTGTTTTGGAAAATAACTTTCATATATAATCTGTTATTGTATCCATATTGGATTGAAGTTAATGGACTGAATTCACAGATGTGAGGTCATTATGATTTCATCTGACACAGATTCAGGCTTGGAACAAAAGCCTCTACTTCAACGAACAGTGCAGAACAGTGATGATCTAATCTAATTCTTGCAAGAGTCAGGTCAACTACAGCACATTCCCCGCTACACAGCTCCCTGCTCCTAGCCTCAAGCTCCCGGAGCAGACACTATCTCAGTCCAGTAAGGCAATCATTAATTAGTCAGGGTGTGGCTAGGTGAGGAACAGAAACTACCTTTTACTGAATGCTGGTTAAATTTTCTTGCCAGACCTAAGTATTCCATGGTGTGTAACACATAGGTTAAAATCCATTACACTGAACATTTTCTTCTCACGTTGGAGGTTTTCATATCACTTGGCAGTCAACTATTTGGCAGTTTCCTGGAAAACCCAACTCTTGATGCTCTAGGGATTGTCATGGGAAGAAACCCATTCACAGGTGATTATTTCATTAGAATATGTTCCAAATATTTAAATAATTGAATCTGTTAAAGTCGTGATGATGTAAAGCTTCATAACCTGTATCTGCACATATCAATGGAGGAATTACTTTCCTTCTAGAATGAGCCAAAAGGTTGCTGAAAACTCAGATTCTGACCAAGCTAGTATATGCATTCAGCTGGTGTCTAATTCTCAAAGTGTCTTGCTTTCCTGTTATATTATCTTTGCTCACAGAAATTGGTGGAAGTAGTCAATTTCCTGGGATGAAGTTGTGTAGATCCAGGAACAGTGTTTTTAATTCTTAAAGATCAGATCTCAGGAAAACGTCATTTGCATGGCTACAAGATGTTAGAGTACTGCTTCTACTGGTGAGAAACATCTGTCATCAGCATGTCCCAAGAAACTGAATTATAGACTTTGCCTTGTTAGGGACATCATTTAATACCTTGTACAGAAATGTTACTGTAAAGTGTGAAAGCAAAGTCTTTTTCAGTTGTTTGACAATACCCCAGTAAAAAGAGAAAATTTCACTAAACAGATTAATGGACTATTAAATTGTTGTTTATTTGTGCCTCTAAATATCGAATTTTAGTCAACTATCAATTTTTATGTAGTTGAATTTTAGTCAACTATCAATTTTTTATGTAGTTGCACAGTTTTAGAATTTTTATGAAGATTTTTGTTGAGCTGGTGAGAATATTTGATAACATTTGCACAACATGCATTGCATTAACATGAATACTTTTCCACCTCTAAAAGGCTGAGCTAGCAGGAAGCCACTTGTTGCAGCCACTTGTTACAATTTCTGCATCTCAATGTCAGTCAACACTACCATATGTTCTATGAGGACACCATATGAGGTACCTGTAGTAACCATCCAAAAAAGCAACACAGATTTTCTGGACTAACAACAAGACCCAAAATTTGAGTTCATGAAATAATACAGAAAATAAGCTCGTTCACTATTTCAGAGGAATATTCTGATACAAAGAAATCCAACCCAAATCTCCAGGGTGTTATATTCTTATAGAAAGTGTCTGGTTTGGAAAATTAGCTTTTAAAACAGAAAATTAGTAAAAATATGCTAAGTATATTTGTTTTTCATATTAAAGCCTGATAGGTGTTTATCTTCCAGTTTTGCCAAATAACAAGTTAAACATGTTACAGAACAATAAATGTATTATGTTACCCTATTAGATATTTTTCATAAATTAACACAGAACATAATTTTTTCTATATCTATTTGAATTAGAAAATTTGAAATTGTACATCATACCAGCAATATTAACAGTGTAAATGGATGAATGTTTATTTTGTGCTGGAAGTTTAAGAAAGGTTTCTGCATGTTAATCTAATAGTATCTCAGTGGACAGGATAATAAATGCACAGAGAGAAACCTAACACATCCAAGAAGTACCTTGTCTATGTGACAAATATATAAAACTATTTATTGTCTTTTAGAAAATCTGCTCTTAAAAACTGTATTAATTTTTATATAAAGTTTGAGCTTGATGGTTTAAAATGAGAGCATTGCAGTAGTGTTTCATAGTATTAAGTATTTGATGAGTTAAACTCTGTGACATATAGTATAGTTAAGTACTCTATTTTACCTTATCATGCAAATATTGAGGCTACCCAATATATCTGATCTTGTAAAATATAGCATTGATAATTAAGAGTGTAAAACCACTGAATGTTGCAGGAAGTAAAATGCAAAAAGAGAACTAGATATTGATAATCTTACTCTCTTGCATTCTTCAGCAGGTATGCCTTTTTGTCTACAGCTTTAAGACCTTTAGATCTTCTAAATCAGACTGGATGAGGACTATTATATGGACACATTGTAGTTTATCCACACAATGGCTTCTAAAGACAACTCAAACTCTTTCTTAGCATCTTCCACCAAAATTGAATCCAGTTTAAATACCATTTAAAAGGAAAAAAATACTAAATGGATGAAAGAACGTGATGTCTTTATTCACTTCTTGCTTCCTTCTAGTCAAAACTCATTTGTTCACAAATAATTTTTATGGGAAATTCCACACAAGGATATAGATATTTTCAAAAACATTGATTTTATTCCTTAAAGCATTTATGTGTTATGGCTTTACTTATTCTTTAAATCATAAAATTTGTCAATAATTCTTACTAGGTTAACAGACATCAGTTTTTTGGTCCAATGCTCATAGAAAAGCACTGAGTGTCGATAATAGCTATCATTTATTAAGATTTTAGTTGTTGTATAAACACTTTATATGAAATAACAATATTTTTTCGATAACAATAGATGACCTGATTCTCCCTGAGGTTAAAATGATCAAGTGGATGTAAAGCAAGGGTTCACACCTTGCTAACATCATCCACAGAGCAACAGAATGAACCTGACATCGAAACACAAGCACTGCAGCTCACTGTCAGCCTTGCTCATGAGTGTGCTGTGCTGTCTCTCCAAGGGTGTCTTGGGTCCTGCCAGGAACACACTTGATGAGGAACTTAGAGATATTATCTGGTCACTGTAGTTATTTAACGCCATTACCTATGGGATTACATTTTTTAAAATGCAAATATGAGGCTATAAACTGATATCATGTTATATGAATATGAAAATAGAGTAAAATGCTAGCAAAACACAAAGACATACAGTGGCACTAATGTTGCATACAATGGGAATGGAAAAGATTCTGAGTTTATATAAATTCTTCCCTTTTTCAGGGTGCAAAATGAGATACATATGTAATTTTACTTAGTAAAATGGACTTGCTGGAAATGGACTTTTCCCTTGAGAATACTGTTTTCTGGAATTGGCACAGTGAACTATTTCTGAAAACTCTTAGTTCTAAAAAACATTCTTTATAAAAACATAATATATGTTCTCTATTTCTCAGTTTCTGTTTTCATCCTCTTTCATTGTCTGACCCCTAGAAAGTGTTCTGAAAAAAAAATACATACTAACCAATGATGCTAGTATGTGACACTTGTGTGTTAGTTCAAAATTCTTCTAGAAAAGATCTGTTGAAAACCTGGCTAGAGTACACAAATATATTAGAAATTGGTATAGGTAAAAATGAAATGGACAGAACTATATCACCTAAAAGATTGATACTTCTTATCAGATAAAGCAATTGCTACAGGCAGTAATATGCTAATAATTTCAAAGAACAGTTTTTAAAATTGAGTGAGGGATATATGTAGACAGAAAATCCTTTGAGATATGCAGGGAGCTCTATTACACTGAAATAGCATAATGACCTGAGCTGAATGCTCCAGGAGAGGCATTAATTTTGGGGTTGAACACATCATGTGATAAATTTCCCCCAAAATACTAACAATTTTGATGTACATTCTGTTATCTTATATATTTAAGGCTTATTTACATTTCCAGAAAAGTAGGTGCCTTGAAAGTAAAAACATGTATCTGTATTTGCCAAATTTTATGCCAATAAATAACATTTAATATAAAAAGTAGTAAGTGTATGAGTGACTGTGGAGGTGTCACTGTCCTCCTCAGAAATGCACTGACGTTATAAGATAGAAACTCTTACATTCAGACCCAACAAAATCATCACAGGGAAATGACATCACTAGAAGAAGATCCTTTGGGATATTTCGAGGATGAGCTCAATAGAGTCTTAGCAGTTTATCACTGTTTTCAGCACTGTGGAAGATACACTGACCTGTCCTGTGACAGATTGGATCATGGTCCTCATCACAATTTTCTGACAGGCCCTATTCTCTTAGGTCTCACCCCTGAAACAAGCCTTCCAGACTGAATGGGATACAAAATTTGTCCTCCTGGGCTTCATTCAGAATCACAACACACAAAATGTATTATTTGAGAAATGTATTAAGATTCTAGCTCCAACCTCCAGGCAGTAAACTGAACTGTTGTTTTTATCCTCCCTGAGATAGCAAAATTAACATGTTATGAAATTTGCATCAGAACGTTTATTCCTGAGCCCAATTCCTCTGTGTCCTGCTTGGTAGTACTTACTATCCACTGCTATGAATCTGCAACATGTTCATCCACTTTAAGACAACAATAGTAACTCAAAAGCACCCTTGGAGAATCTCACTGCTCATGGGCCCTGAGAGAGGGTAGAAAACAGAGAAAGAAGCAGTAGCAGAGAAACACAAACACTGAGAAGAGAGACAGAGAAAGACACACACAGAGAGGCAAAGAGAGAGAAAGAGAGAGAGAGAAAGAGAGAGACTGTTTTGAAAGCCAAGTAACAAAGGTCCTTTGAGTCTCACAATGACAAGGATTTCAGAGTTTTAAACCCGTCAAAGCCCTATCTAATGAACAGTTTTTATCTAAGCCTCCTTTTTCTTAATCAGTGGATTCTGAGATAACTTTTTGATTTCCTCTTAGGCTTCTGAAGACCTTTCTCAGTAATGTATGTTTCTTTTTGGCAAAAACATAAATGAATACAAGACACAGTGATGCCCAAGCCATTCCTATTTTTGCCCTCTCCTTGGATCCCCTTTCTCTTCAATAGTTTTCTAGCTACTTTTTATCATGAAGTTTACTGAGATATTTTTGATCACATTCATCATAGGGAACTATCACCTTATTTCCTATTTTTCCCATTCCCCTCCTTCCCTTCAGTACTTCTTCTCCCCCATTTGAAAACACTTGTTTCAATTTTATCCATCTTTCTCATTTCTTTTTCTTTTCATTTGCTCTTTCAACACACCCACCCATTTTGCTTTCTTTGGAACAATTTCTTCCCATTTCAAAATATCCATTATATATTCTGGTCCTTGTTTACTTTCAGCTCATCACACCAGAGTGACAAAGTGAAACTCACATATGTATGTGTGATATGTTTTATATAAAAATGTGGTCTCAAAACACATTTCTTTACCTAGAAAAGAAGAATGAAAGCATGGTAGTACTTCAAAGCCAAATGATATTAAATCAGCAATGGCTGCCATATGTCTTGTTTTCTTCTAAGTAGCTGTCCATATCATCACACATAATAAAATCAAACAAAACAGAATAAAACCATTCCAACTAATGAATGAAAACTTTATAAGGCTTCAAAGCAATGTAATGGGGAATCATGATTACCATAAAATCATATATACTCTTACCAGTTCTTACACTAGTGTGACTATACAGTATTTATACATGTGAGTTTGGTTTATTTTGTTTATGAGTATGGTCTCAAGTTGATGTGATCATTCTTTACAGGTAAGTAGTATGGCATTGTATAAAAATTCCACAACATTTTATCCTTTCCTTGTTTTATGAGCACTTAGGTTGTTTCCAAGATCTGGCTATTACAAATTGTGATATTATAAACATGACTGTACCTATATCACTGTGGTATGATGTTTTCAGTTCTTCTGGGAATATGCCTAGAAGTGGAATAGCTGGGTCAAATGGGATTTCCAACCCCAGCTTTTTGAGGAATCTCCAGACTGACCTCCACAGTAGCTGCACCAGTCTACACTCCCACCAAAAGTGCAGAAGTGTTCCTTTTTCACCACAGCCTCTCCAGCATTTGTTGTTGGTAGTTTTCTTTAGCTTGACAATTCTTTCTGGAGATGGAATCTTAGTATGGTTTTAATTTGCATTTCTCTTAAGATTAATGATCATGGACATTTTTTCATGTATTTATTTGCCATTCATACTTTTTCATCTGAGAACTGTGTATTCATTTTGGATGCTCATTTTTGGATTGGGTCTTTGAATTTCGGGGGTCTGATTTTTTTTTAATTCTTTATAAGTCCTACACAAAAGTCCTTTGTCTGAGGAACACTTCACTAAGATTTTTTCCCAGTTTGTTGGGTTTTCTTTTCACTCTGTTGGAGATTTATTTTGACATTCAGAAACACTTTAATAAGACGTGATTGCAGTTGTTAATTCTGGGAAGCACTTCCCATGTGGTTTCATTATCATTCATAAATTCTCTACCTACCCCTATGCCTTGAAGATTTTTACCTACTTTGTCTTCCAATAAACTTAGTGTTTCTGCTTTAATATTTAGATATTTGATCCATTTAGACTTTAGTACAGGGTGATATTCATGAATCTAGTTTTAGTTTTTGGCATATGGCTAGCGAGTTTTTCCAGCACTATTTATTAAAGAAACTATCATTCTTCCAGTGAACATTTTTAGCTCCTTTATCAAAGATAAAGTGGCTGAGTGTGTTTGTAGTTGTGGTTGTATCTTTTAATCTATCCCATTGATCTTCAGGTCTGTTTTTATTCCAGTACCATGTTGATATTATTACAGTAGCTTTGTAGTATAACTTTAAGTCAAGGATTGTGATGCCTCCTCCCTTGCCTTTGGTGCTCAGAATCGCCTTTGCTAGTCTACATCTCTTCTAGTTCCAGATGAAATTTAGGAGTGATTTCTCTAGATCAATGAGGTATGATAGTAGTATTTTCATTGGGATTGCATTGAATTTGTACAACAATTTTGGGAGAATGGCCATTTTCACAATATTTATTCTTCCTATCCATGAGCAAGGGATGTCTTTCCATTTACTGAGGTCTTCTTCAATCTCTTTTTTCAGGATATTATAATTTTCCCTGATAGCTCTTCTACTTCTTTTGTTAGATTAATTCCTAAGTACTTCATTTTTGGGGATGCTACTGTGAAGGGTGTGACTTCTCTTACTTCTCTCTCAGTGATTTTGTTGTTAGTGTATAGGAATACTATTGATTTTTGAGTATTGGATGCTAGTGTGAAGGGTTTGGCTTCTATTATTTCTCTCTCAGTGATTTTGTTGTTAGTTTATAGGAATGCTATTGATTTTTGAGTACTCACTTTTTATCCAGCTACATTTCTGAGTTAATTTATTATATTTAGGAGTCTTTCAATGGAGTTTTTGGTGTGTTCTATGTAGAGTATCATGTCATCTGCAAATAATGATAATTTAACTTCCTCTTTTCCTATCTTTACTCCTTCATTTCTCTCTCTGGTCTAATAGCTTTGGCTAGTACTTTCAGTACTATGTTGAATAGGAGCAGTGATAAGGGATATCATTGTCTTGTGCTTGATTTTAAGGTAAAGGCTTTCAGTTTTTGGCCATTTAATATGATGCTGGCTTTTGGTTTGTTATAGATGGCCTTTATCATAATGAGGTAAAGACCATCTATTCCAATTCTCTGTAAGGTTCTTATCATGAATAAGTGTAGGACCTTATCAAAAGCTTTTTCTGTATCTATAGAAATGATCATGTGATTCTTATTTTTGATGCTATTGTTATGGTGGATTACATGTATTGATTTACATATGTTGAACCATCCCTGCATACCTGGAATAACTCCCACGTGGTCATGATGTCTAATCTTCTTGATGATTTGCTGCATCCTGTTTTCCAGTATTTTATTGAGAAATTTTGCATTTATGTTCATTAGGGAGATTGCCCCATAGTTCTCTTTTTTAGTTGGGTCTTTCTCAGGTTTTGGTACTAGAGTAATATTTGCTTCCGGGAATGACTTAGGAAGAATTGCTTCACTTTCAACTTCATTGAAGATTTTGAGGAGTGTCAGCATTAAATCTTCTTTGTATTTCTTGTAGAACTCTACAGTGAATCTGTCTGGGCCTGGGCTCCTCTTTGTTGGTAAGGACTTAATTATATTTTCAGTTGGGTTATTCAGCAGTTTTACATCTTATTGACCCTGATTTGGTAGTTCATATGTTTCTAGGAATCTGTCTATTTCTTCTGTGTTATAGAATCTATGAGAGTAGAGGTTTTTAAAATAGGTGTTGATGATCTTCTGTATTTCCACAGAGTCTGTAGTTATTTCACCTTATTCATTCCTTATTGCATGAATTTGATTTTTTTCTTCCCTTTTTAAAATAAGGTTGGCTAGGGGCTTATCAATTTTATTTATTCTTTCAAAGAACCAAATATTTGATTCATTGATTTTTTCTATTGTTTTCTTAGTCTCTGTTGCATTAATTTCTGCTCTGATCTTTATAATTTCCTCCCATCTTTTGGCATTGGGATTGACTTGCTTTTCTTTTTCTAGCTGTTTGAGGTGTAGCATCAGATTGTTTATTTGTGTTCATTCTGTTTTCCTGATGTGTGAACTCAGTGCAACAAATTTTACTCTGAGGACCACTTTCATTGCATCCCACAGGTTCTGGTAAGTTGTATCTGTACTTTCATTTGCTTGTAGATATTTAATTTCTTCTTTAATTTCCTGTTACCCACTGATTGCTCAAGAGTGTATTATTCAATTTCCATGTGTTTGTGGGGTTTTTGCAGTTACTTTTATCATCAATTTCTAGGTTCATGGTGCTATGATCCGATAATATGCATGGGATAATTTCAATTCTTTTGCATTTACTTAGATATGATATGTGGGTTGCTATATGGTCTGTTTTAGACAATGTCCCATGTACTGCTGAGAAGAATGTATATTCTGATGTTGTTGGATGGAACACTCTGAATACGTGTATCAAATTCATTTGTTGACAGGTATGATTCAGTTCTGTTATTTCTTTGCTGATTTTCTGTTTAGTTGATCTATCTCTTTGTGTCAATGGTGTGTTAAGGTCTCCTGTTATAATTGTGTGATTGCCTATTTGATTTTTCATTTCTGTTAATACTTGCTTTGTGTAGTTTTGTGCTCTCGAATTTGGTGCATATATATTTAAGATTGTTATCACTTTGTCTTGCAGTTTTCCCCTAACTAGTATGTAGTGACCTTCTTTATCTCTTCAGACCATTCTTGGTTTGAAGTTCACATGGTCTGCAAAAAGAATAGCTACTCCCGCTTTTTTTTGAGTTCCTGTTTCATGCTGTATTGTTTTCCATCCTTTGACATTCAGTCTATGTGTTTTTTTGGGGGAGGGGTTAGATGGGTTTCTTGAAGACAGCATATGTTTGGACATTGTTTCTTGATCCAGTCTACCAGTCTGTTTCTTTTAATTGGTGAATTGAGGCCATTTACATTAATGGTTATAACTGTTATATATTGGCTTATTATTGACATGTTATCTTTCTGCCTTTGTATGTTTATCTTTCCCTTCTTTTTAATTGTCTGTCTTGCTTAGTTGTTTTTTCCTATGTATATCTAGAATGTGTTTCATTATTCTTTGTAGGGTTGGCTTGGTGATCATGAAGTTCTTCAGCTATTCTTTGTCATGGAAATATCTTATTTCTCTATCCATTTTGAAGGATAGTTTTGCAGGGTACATCAGTCTGAGTTGGGTGTCATTTTTCTTTAGGATCTGAAATACTTCACTCCATGCTCTTCTTGATTTCATTGTTTGTGTTGAGAAATCTGCTGTGATTCTGATAGGTTTTCCTTTATAGCTGATCTGTCTTTTCTCTAACAGCTTTTCATATTCTGTTTTTATGTTGCATTTCTTGGATAATTATTATTATATGTCTGGGTGCATTTTTATTTTGGTTATGGCTATTTGGACTTCTATATTCTTCACTAATCTGCAAGACAGTTTCCATTTTCATGTTTGGGAAATTTTCAGCTATTACTTCTGTAAATAGCCCCTTGATAATGCTTGTGTTGTCCCATTTTTTCATTTATTCCTATTAATCTTATGTTGTTTTTCTTTGCATCATCTTTCATCTGTTGAATTATTTCCTGATTCTTTGTTTTTTAGAAGATCTTTACTTTCCTGTTCATTAGCTGCAATCTTATCTTTGAGATCTGAAATTCTAACTTCACTTTTGTTGAGGCAGTTTTGGCAACTTTCAGTAGAATTTTTGATTTCCTATATATCTCTTTGACTCTATTTCTTGCATTCTGTTATTATACTGTTCATTCAGGGATTGTATATTTTTGCTTTGTTCCTCTATTTTTTAACTGTGTGTTCTTTAGATATGTTCAGTATTTCTTTCACTACTTTTATCATTTCTTCTTTTACCTAGAAGATTATTTCTGATTTGAGTTCCCTCATAGCTTCCCATACTTGCTTCTTTATTTCAGTTGATATCATTTCAGGAATTTCAGGTGTATGGCTTATATTTTCTTCTATGTACATGGATCCTAGGCTTTCTTGGGATGGACTGGAGGTTTGAGGTTGCATTTTCATTTTTTGTCTTGTAATTTTCCTATATTTCTGTGTTTTGAGTGGTGTTCCAAAGCATCCTCTGGGCGTGTTGGAAGTCACCTCCTCTGATCTTGGCTCATTGGACTCAATGAAGGTTACTGAGCATGGCCCATTCAGTCCCACAAGACCTCCTGAGCCAAGTCCAGTGTTTTAGGAAAGTGCACTGGCACTTAACCACTTGGAGTGATGGTCTTAAACTCTCACTGGGCCAGTGCCGGCATGCTGATACTGATCTAGCATGGCCTTGGCTCCCTGCATTGAAAGAAGGTGGATGGGTGTGGTCCACTCTGACCTGCATAACCTCCAGAGCCTAGTCAAGTGTTTTACAAAGGTGGACAGGCTCTTAACCACTGGGAGCAATGGTAAACTCTCCCCTCCACCAGAGCTGGCAGGCTAGTCTTCTCCTTGCCCAGGCATGGCTCCCCAGATTGGATTTTCAGTCCTTGTTGAAACTTGCTTACATGGATACTTATGTCATCAATCTACTCATAGTGTTTAATAGTGAGGCCATATGCACAGTGAGTTTCCCAAGACTTATCTGGTATGTATTTGTTTTACATTCAATGAGGAACCAGAGTGAAGAAGAAAGAAGAAAAGCCATCACCAGCTTCTCCTCCCACATCATGGTTATCTTTCAATTCTTTGTCTATGTATATTCACATATACTAACCCTCCAACCATGTTTCCCATAAACAAGATGGTGAATATGTTTTACACTATTGGCACACCCATGCCCAACACTCTGATTTTTCTTTGAGAAATCCAGAAGTCAAAAATTTCATCAGTAAATTAAGGTTCAATAAACTATGACAAGAGGTAGAAAAATGAAAAAGAACCTATGAATATCTTGTCTTTTGGAAGCAATTACTAGGCAAAGATTGTTTTTTGTACTAGGAATTAAAAACAGGACATTTCACTTGCCAGGCAATTTCTGTGCACTGAGCTATATCCCTGGCAATGATTCTGTGTTTTGGAAGCTTGTGCACCAGATCCTGGTTGTAATGGTTGATACATTTTGTCAATTTGAGAAGTTTACAAATTCAACTAAATGATACAAAAGTAAGTCAGTGTTTTCACTTTGTGATCATCCTCATCTTGTACAAGATGAATGTGTGAAGATGTTGTGAGTGCCTGTCATGGGGGGCTGGATTTCCTACAGTATGGAGGAGGAAAAGAGGCTTCCTTTCTCCCATTTTGCTCTTGCTGCTTTTTCTGTCTTCTTCTGACTTGAATTTCTATCCCATACCCTGCCACCTTACCTTGGAGAGAGCTGATTACAGACTGAAATTTCCGCAAACTGTCAGCAGAATAGAACTTTTACTCTTTAACTTTGGGTGTCAAGTATTTTGTCTCACAATGACAGAAAAATAACCAAGACACAATTTTGTCTCAAGAAAGAGGTCATTGCTGTGAATTCACCTGACCATGTGTTCCAAATACCTTTGGGAACAGCTTGTAGGAAAAGCATGGAAATGTTCAGTCATGTTGCCTGAAAGAATAGAGGTGCATCATCTGATTCTGTCCTGCATGGGAGATTCTGGTGAGATTTCAGAAGGTCACCAAGCTGATAGAAATCCTGTTGGTAAAGAACAGGCTTGTGGAGGATTCATCAATAAATGACTATTTTTGTTGTTGGACTTCAGATTATGTATGCCATTGCTTGGCAGTTAGATTGTTTGTATTTTTCTCATGTCCATAGATCTTTCCTGAAACTGAAATTGAGGATGGAAAACTAATTTGGTAGAAGAAATTTTAAGGCATTTGAGTGTTGAGGCTGTGATATGGTTGCTGGTAGGGACTTTTTAGGCAGATTTATGTTGACATTCAGAAGGATTAAGCCCAGCAGGATGACTGAAAATATAGTGAGCTTATCTAGAAAGGAAGATCCAGTATAGTTGTGGACTGCAAAGATGAAGCTGATGTGAACTTTGTGGATGAGAAGGAACTGGATAATATAAAAGATGATAGAGGGCATCACAAGAAGCAGCAAGTCAACTACAGAAGTGAAAGGCTTTGCTTTGAGGAGAAAACTGCAGAGTACCATGTTCTAGAAAGTCTTCAGGATAAAAAAATTGTGCTTTAGAACTTGATTCAATGTGCCCAGTGATATAGGCATTTGAACCCTAAAGCCAAGAGAGAGGATAGTCTGGCTACTGCTCCAGTCAGCAAGGGACCTTGGCATCATCCATGTGATGCTGGTTTTAGGTGCATGCAGAATGCAATTTATGTGGTTAAGAAGGCTTCCATCCTTGTCTTCAAAGGGCCTGGGAGGCTGGAAAGTGTGAGCCTGAGAGAACAATATGTGATGATGTGAAAGTAAAGCTCATGGTGTGCTGGAAAAGCCCCAGACTTTTGAAAGAGCTAGGAACATGGATTACCTAAGGAAAGCTGCAAGAAGGGAGCAAGAATTCCTAAGCAAGGAGCCATGGGAGCTATAACCAACAGAGGTGCCATAGAAATGGCCACACTCCAGCCCTTTGGAGCTCACAGTTTGTCACATATTGTGTCAGATGCTAGACATGGCACTCTTAAGACTTAATGTTTGCCATGATGGATTTTGAATTTGCTTTTGTCACAATCTCTTTGAGACTTTGTAACTTTGAGAATAAAAATGTTTGTCTTTTGACAATGAATGCTGGAGTAGTGCAACTTTTAATTTGTACTGGGGCTTAGAGTTAGGAGTTTGAGTTACATCTCAGAGAAGACTTGGGACTTGAACTTCTCAAAAATTCTGAAACATAAATGTTCACAACTTTTGCAGGTGGACTTAATGCCTTTCACATAAAGTGATGTTCATGAGTCTTTGGCAGTCCAGGGGCAGCATGATGCATTTCTAACATTATATGATGTTGATAGACTAATACTGGTTCTTAAGGATTGTTAAACCTATGTCTTGATGTTAAAATTATGAAATGATAAGAATAAATATGTTTTTGTAACTGTAGACCAATTTAAAGAAATGTATCTAGTTGTTATGATAAAGGATGGATTGTAATGGTTAATACATTGTGTCAACTTGAAAAATTGAGAAGTTTAAGTGCCTAACTCTCACTTTGTAATCATCCTCATCCTATTCAAGTGGAGGGAGTGGAGATGCTGTGAGTGCTGCACTTCCCATGGGGGCCTGGCCTGCTTACAATATAAAGGAGGAAAATAACGGGCTATCCCCCTTTTATTCTTGTTGGGTTGCTGTCTTCTGCTGTTTTAAACTACTGCCACTGTGCCACACCACCCTGCCTTGGAGTCAGCTGATTATGGACTGAAATCTCCAAAAACTGTGAGCTAAATAAACTTTTTCCTCTTGAATTTTGACATCAAGAATTTTGTCACAGCAACAAGGGAAGTGACTAAGACTGTGTTTTTTCATAGCAATATTCCTTTATATGCCATTCTGTGTGAGAATTTTCTTCTCTATAAATCTAACTGCAGAATTTGTAATAGTTAAATTTGCACTAATAAAGAAAAATATTCTCATTTGGGTATAACATGATAGTTCTCTCATTAAGATTTTGGTACAATTGAAAGAATAAAGACAAAACTATTTCCATTTTAATTTAAAATATAGTTACACAGAGTGACATAATATCAAGTATACTGTGTTTGAGGACCAGAAGCCCATTCTTTACTTTTTTTCCTGAATTTCTATCCCTGCTTTTGTTTCCCCATTTCTATTGCTTCTATAAGTGTACACCTTCTGTACCCTACTCTCGTTGAGATCTTTCTTTCTCAACATCTATTTTTGAAACTCATTTTCCCACATATAAGTTGTGACACTAATGAATTAGTATCATATATTTTCTGGCTTAAAAGTCAGTAGCCAAGACAAGTGTGTTCCCAAAGAAGCATAAATGTCTTCTAGTAAAGCCATATTTGACCTTTTCTTCTTGTGCAACACACTTACAAAATGACTTCATACTCTTGTTATGAATGTGGAGAAGGAGAGAGAGAGAGAGAGAGGGAGAGAGAGAGAGATTTTGTTTACATAAATGAAGCATATAATAATGATTATAACATACATATTCAGAGTATTCTGTTGTTTCCATGAATGCAAAACTTTAATTTTCACCCATTACCTTGGATTGAATTCACTACATTGTGCTTGCCTGGTAGTCACTTATGCCACTGAGCTAAATTTCTGGCCTGCAAAACTTATTTTATTTTATTTATTTGGTGTTCTGAGACAGGGCCTCCCTATGCAGTTCAGGCTGACCTTAAACTCACCGTGTAACCCAGGCTCACCTTGAACTCATGGAAATCTTCCAGCCATTGTTTCCCAATGGCTGGTACTACAGACATCTACCACCACATCCAGTTTGAATTTTATTTTTAAACAAACACACAATACCTGGATCCTCTACTTGGTGAATTGAAAAGCTTTTATACAATTGTGAGATGATAAAAATGAATATGGATGAGAGAATTATGAAAATAGTCACAACTGATATATAAAGAAAAAGACCTCACATGATAATCAATCTAAAGTGTGACTTGCGACTGCCAATTTAGAAGTGCTGAACAAAGCCTATGGAAGAAGTAGCGCTGTGATCAGGTGTCAGGTACAGTCCTAATGCTCGAAAAAACCTTTCCTCGTGTTTAGTCGCACCGAGGCATTTTTGTGCATGAAGCACATTTCAGGCCATGGCTATTTGGTCCCATAACCTAAGATGCAGCCTGTTCAAAAGCTACTGGCACAACCTTCAATATTTCCAAGTGTCCTTCGAGACTGCCCTTCCTGGAGAGAAGAGTGCTCATCAGCGATCAGGAGGAGCGCTCTTGATTTGTGTATTCTGTGGTGCGCATCAAAGATACAGAGCTGCTGGGTTTAGAGGACAAAAGTCAGTGGGCCGGGGCGGGGCAGTGAGAGTTCACATTTGAAAGCCGAGATGAAAACCCAGCCAGCCCAGGTGCAGCACGCCATGTCCGCCACACTTAGGTCAGGCTCGTGCCTGTGGCCCATTGGTTGCTCCGGGAGCCTGACTGAAGTGGCCTCGCCACTCACAGCAGCATATTGTTGATGCCTGGAAGAGGCCACCAAGCCTTGGGGGACGCGGGACACACCTGCCCTCTGCCAGCTTCACCAGCTGCCTGGTCCACGCCTATCACAGGGGTGAGGAATCTGTCCCTGACGTCTGCCACCCAGTGTCTTTCTGCAGCTTTCTGCTGCCAATGAACACATTTTTAAACTTTAAAATGTTTTGTCTTAAAAATTCATTTAAAAACTTTACAACTCTATTTGGAAGTAATTTAGTTTTACGTGAAGATTTAAATTTTTTCATTTAAGATAATTTTAAGTGAAAAAAAAAAGATGTACAGTTTACATGGCTACACTAAAGATAAAAGGAACCGTATGGCAGACCCCGAGCTCTGACCCTGGGCTCACTCCAGGGCTCTGGCGCGTGGTCTCTGTGGATCACCATGGTCAGCACTTGCGCTTCTCAGCCAGCAGAAAAGGGGTGCTGAGAGTACTGAGTGGACGCTCAATTTCACTTTGCTTTTTGGGTCCAATACAGCTTAGTCTTGAAGGTATCTATTGTCGCTTTCAGCTGTGACTCTCCTGTCTGCATTCACATGTTGGAACAGAGGTTAGTATTCTAATTTTATTATAAGGCTGTCAGTCTGTTTAGTATTTGGTATCAGGAATAAAAACCAAAGTAAAGCAATGCATGAAGAGGTCTCTCAGTGATATCTGCAGTGGTCAGATATGTGTGATTTGATTTAATTTTCCTTTTTTCTATTGGTACTATTCTGACACTCAGCTACATGCTCAGCCCTTAATAGTCTCACCAAGTTGCCCATGTAGTGCTTGGACTTCAACTTGCAAATGCTTTACCTCAGCCTCCCAAGTGCAAGGATGATAGGTGCTTCCACTGTGGCTTGGGATATTCACTCATATATGAGAGTGACTATCCATGCAGTGACAATGGCACTGCTTTATATGGCAGATTTAACACTTCATTGTTCAGTTTTCATATGATGGTAACCTATGCAGTCATGTTGCCACTAGGTAAAGGCATCATAATTGGCAGCATAGGCATTGAGTTCTTCAGATGTCACATGCAGGAGTTCAAGCAGATAAACTGGCTGGATAAGAAAGCTGAAGATGAAATTCAGAATGTTTTTATTTGAAAGTCTTCAACATAAACATTTAAATACAAGTTTTTATACCTTATAGATGAACTCTCAAGGGTCATGTTTATCAAAATCAGAAAATACCAAATAACACACAAGTGTTGTGAAACTTTTGTCCTCTGCCCATGATATGACTGAGAGACAAGGGAGAGCGGTCATCTCAGAGAGATGCTCTTGCAAAGGATGAGTTGGCACTGACTCACTGACAGGCAGAAAGAAGAGAGGGCCTACTGACAGCTCTTGGCTGGGTAGCGCACTGTAGAGAAACACCAGGCAAAGTTGTGATCTAAAGACTTCAGAGAATCTTTAAATACATTGAGGGAATTGGCCCTGATATGAGGAGCCAATTTCCATAGGTCAGTATTAAGATTGAGTTCTGAAGCTGCTTGCCAAGAAAACTTTGGCTGCTAAAAGTTTTCACTGGGGATTTGAAAAGCCACAGTGCCTATTAGTGTGCAAATGGTGTTGGGAAGAAATATTCAGAATAATTAAAGACTTGCATCAGCCTTGGGACCAAGAGACTATGCTAGAAGGGAAGTTGACCATAGCTGGAAATACACCCTGGGAATGTGTGTTTCCCTCCTCACTACTTGAGGAAGAGACAAAAGCTGGAGCTCCCCTGAAGATGCATCCTTGCCATGATCTCAGGGTAGCTTATGGCCCCAAGAAATTCAACCCTGGCGAGCCATTTGGTATATGTCTACAAATCTCTATCTGTCACCCAATTAATCACTTGGGGCTTGAAACTACCAAATAGAGTTAAAATAAATCTTTGATTAGGCAGCCCTTGAGCTTGCCAGCATAAACAATTTTTATTGGCAAAAATATCTGCAACCACAGACTCATTTAAGACTTATGGTTCTGCAAGTCCACTTATATTTTGAGTTGTGTAACAAATCAGTAAGAGAACAAAGAAAATACATCGTTTTCCTAGTAGGAGATTCTGTTCTCACTGGTTAGGATTTTTATAAAATGCTACATGTTAGGAAAGACTAATCGAGTATTCTAAGACTTTTTTTTACCATTTTGCCTATGATTTAATATTTAGGAATGGAAGGAATATTTTGCAAATACATTTCTCATGAATAGATGTATCATCATACCTCAAACTTAACATTTTAAATCACGTAATTTCATATAATCTAATACTGAAGAATGTGACTCAAACTAGCTATTTCTCAGAATTTCTATTATAGCATTCAAGAAAGTTTATTTTAAAACACAAACCCAGAGCATATGTGATTACAGATTTGTGCATATACCCAGTTAAAAACAAAGCATAACACTCTTCAAATCAATATCTTTCTCATAGCATGGAAGTTATTAAATTGCTTCAGAAATACAAAGCACTCTTTGGGGAGGTATGCATGATTTTTATGACTTACACCACTTGTCAAAATGAATGATATTATCTTATAAATTTGAATATTGTCAATCCTTTGAATTATCAATTGCATTCCTAGAAGTCATTTAAGTTTTTTAATAAATTTCTCCTTCTAGTAGTAAATATTCTTCAAAATAATAATATATAAATAATTTCTGAAGCATTCATGAAACAGAGTAAGTTATACTATTGAAGGTGATTATACAACTACGTCCAACAATCAATAAAAAATGTCTCTACTTAATGATAAATGAAACATCAAATTCCTAAAATTCAAAATACAGTATACCAATTCACTCAACATTCAAAACCAACTAATATTAAAATACATATATGTAGTATAGATAACTAATTTTTAAGAAGTAAAATAACATAGTTCTAGAAATGTTACTCAGAGTGATTAGACAAGAGAGAGAAATTAAAGGAATAAAAACAAGAATTGAAGAGGTTAAATTATCATTTTTCACAGATGGCATGATACCCTACATAGAAGGTCCCAAAAACTCCACCAACATACTTCTAGATTAATAAACAAATTCAGCAGCATAGCTGGGTAAAAAGTCATTACTCAAAAGTAAATATCATATCTGTAGATAAAGAACAAACTCACTGAGAGAAAAATTAGGAAAAATACACCCTCCAAATAACATCCAAAAAATGAAATATTTAGACATCAATCTAACAAATGAAATAAAGTATCTATACATTGAAAATTATGGTACTTTGAGAAAAGAAATTGAGGAGAAATTCAGAAAATACAGAGATGAACCATGCACATGGATATAAGCAACCAACATTTTAAAATGCTGTATTCCCAAAGCTGTTATTCAGATTTAATGCAATCTTCATCAAAATATCATTAGAATACCAACCTTCATACAGATTTAATGCAGTCCCAATTATAATACCTCACAGACCTAGAAAAGTCATACCTAAAATTCGTATAAAACCATAAGATGGCTAGAATAGCAAAGGCAATCCTGGGCAACAAAAGCAAGACAGAAGCCATCACAATCTCAAACTTGCAATTATACTACAAAGCTGCTATAGAAAAAAAAAAAGCATCAGCATGTTACTGGCAAAAAAAAAAAAAAAACACCTGACCTGAGGAACAATGGAACAGAACCAAAGGTATAGACAACTACAAACCCATTTAGTCACCTTATCTTTGACAAATGGATCAACTGTGTTCACTGCAAGAAAGCCTGTTTAATAAGTGGTGTTGAAAAAATTGACTTTATAAATACTGAAGACTTGAGCCAGTCCCATGCCTATCACCAAGCCCTAAACTAAAGTCAAAGTGCATCAAAGATCTAAATATTAAGACAGGGACTCTAAACCTACTATAAGGCAAGGTAGGTAGAAATCACAAGTACATAGGAGTAGGCTGAGAGTTCATGAACAAAGCCAAATTGCATGAGAAGTAATTCAAAGAATCAACAACTGGGAACTCAGTTTATTAAAAGAGTTTTTGCACATTGAAATAAATCACCAACAGAGTGAAAACAAAACTCACAGATTGGGAAGAGAGTTTTTTCATCTGTCCCTCAGACAAAGGACTGTTATCTAGAGCATATAAAAAACTAACAACATCAGACCCCTCAAATTTTAAGACCCAATCCAAAATTAAACATCTGAGATAAATACACAATTCTCAGGTGAAGAAATGCAAATGGCAAATAAATATATGAAAAGATATTCAATATTATTGGTCATCTGAGAAATAAAAACTAAGACACTGACATCTCATCGCACTCCACACATAATGGCTAACATCAAGAAATTAACCTACAACACTTTTTGAGCCATAGGGAAAAAGTAATCCTTCTCCATTGTTAGTAGGATTGTAGACTGGTACATCCTTTGTGGAAATCAGTATGGAGATTGCTCAAAAACCTACAATTAGCCCTTCCATTCAACCCAGTTATTCCCCTTCTGAGTATTTTCCCAGAAGAATTGAAAGTATCATACCACAGCAATATATGTGCACCCACATTTATAGCAGCACAATGTTTAATAGTTATATCTTGCAAACAACCCAATGTCTCTATGTTTACATTCTTGCTACTTTTGAAGTGTGAAAGTCACCCTTTTTCTATATTTCTGCCTTTGTCTTCCTAATGCATATATAAACATTCATTTCTGTTGTTTTCATGATAAAGCTCATTTTAAGGATTAGACCAAGCCATGACAGCTAGCATTGAAACACCTAAGAGCTTCAGCCACTGCTATTTTTCTAATGCTATTTATGATGTCATACATCATACATATGATGGGAAATAGTGAATATGATTATGTCAAAAAATCCTGTCTATGATTTGAGTCAGTGTTTTATACCTTAAGTGTTATCCCTCTATCACATAAGTGTAGAGATGTGAAAGAATAAATTCTGTATTCTACACCAAATAACTGTGCATAAAAAAGCTGCAGTAAAATTTATCATATTCCTGTATCAGTATTCTTTATATATACCCATAAAAATCCAATTTGTATTCTTATACCTGGGAAAAACATTAAAGGATAAATGACATATCCATTTAGAAATAAGCAACATTCTGTTGAAAAATAGACAAAATATGCTCTTGTTGCATTTCTAAATTTTGATATTTAATTTAAAGACAATAATCTGGGGATTGGCCTAAATTATTGTACTTGACTGAATGGTAAGATTAGATTCTACTTAAAATAACTATTTTCATATATTGACCACTTATATTTTTTACTTACATATGCATCCAGTATGGGTGACTCCCCATTAAAGATGAGGAGTCTATTAATAACTCAGTTGTACAGTTGTAGACCAGCCCCCACACAGCAAAACATAGTAGCCTGATCACAATACCTAGAGTTACGCCCTGCACTATGATTTTAAATCCTCTCTGATAAGTGTAAAACTATGGAAGAGGAGTCTCACTATGGGTCATTTTATGGCAAATCCCAGAGACGTTCATCTGCTTTTCTCCATGTCTCTTCAGTATGGTCTGCACATCTTGCTGTGTCCAGCTCTTCCTTCCCCTGAGAGGGAGAGGAAGACCTCCCTGACAGTCAAGGTAAAGAAGGGACCCCGTGTTGTTCCTGCACTGCCTTAAACATGGGCAGAGGGTGTACTTTCTTTTAAATTTTACTCATTTTTAAATTTTATATTAAAACAAAGTTTAACAAAAAATAATGAGATTAACAATGGTTACTACACTGTGGATCACTGTTTTCAAAACTGTGATTCAGGCATGAACCAAAAAGACTTACAAAATGAGAAACAATTTTTTCTTATTTCCCTGTTTAAATTTTCCTTACTTTGTATTTTAACAAGTTTTCATTTCTTGTTATGTGTAAAAACAGAGTCCATATTATGAAAGGATGAGATATAGTATGTCTTTCCAGAATCAGTACAAAAAGCTTGTATATTCACAAGTAAGCATTGAATTCTCAATTGAAGACAACATGTGCAGTACTGGAGTAGAAAAGAATGCTTATTGAAGAAAGTCTATGACTGCAAGAAAGTTTATGTTAAATAAATTAAAACAATGTTATACTTTTCTCTCAGAAACTGACTCTGATAGCCTTACTTTAAAATAAAAGCACACTTTATAGGATTAACTTTTCTCTTTTCATTTTACTAGAAAAAGAGACATAGGAGTCTGTTTAAGTCAGGGAACTTAACATTATGATTGAAGCCTGAGGGAAAACTTGGACTTTAAGCATTGGTCCCCTTCTGGAAGGACCAGGCAAAATGACTGGCT
This sequence comes from Hydrochoerus hydrochaeris, assembly GCA_004027455.1. NCBI lineage: Eukaryota > Metazoa > Chordata > Mammalia > Rodentia > Hydrochaeridae > Hydrochoerus > Hydrochoerus hydrochaeris. The sequence continues at coordinate 16,110 of PVLA01008453.1, read as the reverse complement.
AATTTGTATTCTTGCAGCATTGTTTCCTACTTGTTTTAACATCTATTCCACACCTCCCAGTGAAGTGTAAAATTAAATTGAGTCATAAGGCAATTGAAAGCCCAGAATGGCAATAAAGTCAATTGTACAGAGAATTAAAAGAGAAGTATTATGCTATTTTAATATAAATTTTACTTGCATGTGCTGACACACAAAAATCATCTTACATGGGATAAAGTTTGGTGAAAGTGGCATTAATAAAATATTAATCACAACTGGACTAGGAAATCTAGTTCTCTCTTCAACCCACACATTTCATTTTCCACTGTATTCTATATACTGCTTTTTAATATTTTATTTTCTGTTTCAGTGAAAGGAACAGAGTTTGATAAAAGTGAAATAAATTATGAAATATAATATGGAAGATACTATAAGAACATTATATTTTTTCTATTCTGAAAAAATAATTTTTAAAAAGGTCAAATCAGAAAAGAAAAATGAAGAGATTAAGAGAGCCAGATCAAAGTAGATATTAGAAAGTAGGAGCAGGGGATTCCCAGTTTATCTTCCAGAATTTGCCCAATATTCTACATGTTCTCTCTTTTTAAAAATTCTAGTATCATCACTATTAAATCACAAATTTTGTAGCAAGTTTCCTAAGAGAGAGATGGTCTAATTTCTAGCCAATTTCTTCTGTTCTTTAGTACCCTCTACTATTTATCTCATAGTACAAATCTTAAAAACTAGATATTTATCTTATTTTGATATTTATTGCTGCCTCCATCTTTATCCTCTTTAAAATAGCAAACCTGCTAAAAAATTCATATAATTTTACATTCACATACATTTTTACAACTTGTTGGCAATATTTTTAAAAAAATATTTATTGTATTGAGAGTAAGTTTTTAATTCAGCACTAAATTATTTTTGATAAAATCAAAGCCAACACTAGGCTATGCAGAACCACTAAATGTTTTTTTTTTTGCAGGACCCTTGTTTGTATAATAAGTTTCACATAAAAATAATGTGTTACAAAATTCCTACACTGGTGTCAGGTGTTATGATCTACTGATGGGGATCTATAATGGTGAATAGTGAGGAGACACTCATGTGTTTATTCTTAGCCAGTTAGGCCTCATGAAAATGTTTTCTCCTACTCAGGAATCTCTGTCCCTAGTCCAGGAATCATTTCTTATTCTTCTTTGCATAGTCTGCTCATGTTGACAAGATGCCTCTGCTGTGGCTTAGTACCATCCTCTTTATTCCTCCAGATACAGCACCAATTATCACCATGTGCATGTTTATAGGTGTCCAGTGAGACACTCAAGACTTTTCCCTTGATGACTAGATACTCAAGAAAATTTGACATGAATTCTTTCTTGGCCATGACAAATTAATGTTTGCTTATATAGCATAAGTACAAAGCCTTGTGTCTTGTATCCATGTCTTCTCTTAAATTTGCCAGACTGTAACACTACATTCCTTGAATGTGCTGTCATTTGACATTTTCTACATCCCTGCCTTCCACACATTGCCAAAAAAGAGGAAAGGAGAAAACTTGACTTCAGCCTTACAAAAGTGGTCCTATTCATCCAAGTCCTAAACTTCAACAATGTAGTTTAAAATAAAGGTGCACATAATATCAACATTTCAGTATTACTGGATTTTATACCAAGATAAGTGATTATTATATTTATGATTTAAGGATTATTGGTGTTTTGAAATTCACCTTTAGAAAATCTAATATTGATTCATGATTCACACAGTGTTATACATAGTATAAAGAAAGCAATGAGTAATAGGCATTACATAGATCTCATGAGTTTTTCAGTAAAGAATGGAAGATGAAATAGACTAGTAGCTGATAGAGGCATAGAGTTACAGAAAAATTCATTTAAATATAGGGTAGATAAAAGTTTGCTTTTTTGCTGATGTATATGATTCAACAGAAAAGGAAATATTGATGAAAGCAGAAGCACAAAGGACTGTTTTAGGCCAACATTTTTGCATAAGCAATAGAAAGAAACTAACGTGCAAGTCAAACATAAAGAGTTTCTGACTGGTTTCCTGTGGGGAGAGAGAAAAGAGAGAGAGAGAGAGAGAGAGAGAGAGAGAGAGAACAGGAGGAGGGAAAATAGGCCTTTATTGAGGTCAGAGAGAACTACTGAAGAGATGCAGGCACATTCAGAAGCTTCTGGAAAAACCATAGGCTTTTTATTTGGAATTTAACAGGGACAGAGTTAAAGGGGAAGGTGGAATGAAGTATTGACAGCTGACAGGAGGAACCTTTGTACATGAGTGAAAAGTGAGAGGTTTGACTTGTGGGTTTGAATAAAGAATACAAGGGGGAGCTGTCCAGTGCCAATGGGAGCTCCTACATGTGGAAAACCTTATCATTCCCATCTTTTGGTTGCTAAGGAATGATGTGTGTCTCTAGCTACTCCCTGTTGATCAGGGATATCTTATTGTAGATTGGAAGGGTTGACGGAACTGAATGAACCTCAGAAGAAGTTTAAAGACACAAGGAGTTACAAGGACATAAAAGGATAATGGAATTAGGGGGTCAAAGATAATAAGTAGGCCAGGGGCCCATGAATCTAATGTAGGCCACCAAGAAGACAAAGTTGTGGTAAAATTCAAGGCTATGTGGTGATGGACTTATGAGACACATTTTTTTAAGTTACCGCAAGATAAAGTACTTACATGTGAAGTGGCCATAGCATCATTGGCATGGTTTATACAGGTCAGATTTGCCAGCCAGAGTTCTCCAGGATCTAGTGTGAGGGGTCCAACAATTTTGGTTTGTGGATATGCTTGACAGGCGGGTTGGTCTATTTGGACTGGGTAAGCCATACATAGATCTTGTTGAAAAGGCAGATATAGCCAACAGTTGGAGAGATGAGCATTGTCCTCTGACAGTAGTAGAGCTCTTATTAGAAATTTGTAAGTGTTGTTGAGAAGGTGAGGTATGGGTGGAGGTAGCACAGCAAGCCTGGAGGTTGAAGATAAATATAAGACAGTGTCTGTGATAGTGTGTATAGTAGGGAGGAGATTTTTGTGAAGAGTTAAAGACATAGAGGTTTGTTTTTTTGAGAAGACACAATATATAGTTGAAATCCCTGAGTTCAACTATAGGGGAGTAGCAGAAATCTCTCTAGGTTTTTATATGAACATGTAACAACTGTGTCCAATATGTACATGAGGTAGTTAAGTTTATGTAAAGGCAGTCATAATAATTTGTCCAAAATTGAATATTACTGCATTCTATGATTCACAGCCCCTGTAATGGCAATGAAAACTGGAATGGTCAAAACACAGCATGTAGTTGGGGTTTTCAGGGCAGAGGTAAAACTGGGGACCAGTGGACACATAAAAAAGTTGCCTATTACAGGTACCTCTAGTAGTGAGCACACTCCAAAGGATGTTAATCATTAATGATTGTGAAGTCCAATTGGTCTGAGCATATTGGTGTGGGTTTAGCCAGCTACTCCCCTATGTTTGGTAACATAGAAGCTATAGGTTGGAAGGAGGGGAAGTAGTGGTTGTGAAGGGGGAATTAGGAGTAGTGTCCAAATCTGGAAGAACATCATGTTTGCTGAGACAGTTGGGAACAGTAAAGAGCCCAATTATGAATAGGAAGAACCCTGTTAAGGTAACATTGTGTGCAACATTAGAATCCTTGTGAAAGACTGTTAGAATGGCTATTTTGACAAAAACAACTATGATGTCCTACAGAGCCAAAAAAGCAGTCTGAGTAGAAAAGCGTCTGTCAAGTGGGTGTTTGTAGCTGTTGATTTTTAGTGAGGCAAAGGCAGGTTGGGGACAATGCCTGGGATGACCACTCTGTGTTTTGGGCTGAGATTACTGAATAATAGGCAGCATCTTTTTTGTTTGGGGTATGTAACCAGAAAGTAGTCTGGGGACCTTGATAGCAGTGGGGATGTGAGGTAGACCAAATAAGGTCTGTTCCAGTTTTCTTGAGTCCTGTAACTGTGGGAATGGGATATTTGAGATAAATTAAGTCTCCTGGAGATGTAGGAGGTTTAAGAAATGTCTCATATGAAGGTTGAGGGAGACAAAGATCAACATGTTGATGTAGCAGGTGTCAAGAAGGGAAAGAATTGAAATATAATGAGCAAGAAGAGAGGAGTCTGTGGAAGAGGGAAGATTGTGTAACAGGAAGGGTTGCTCATATATGAGATCAAATGGACTTAAAATGTCATGTGCTCAGGGAAGGGCACTAAGTTTAGTTAGTGCTAAGGGAAGAACTTCGGGTCAAGGCTGGTCTAACTCAATAATAAGTTTTGTGTGGTGAGTTTTTATGAGTCCATTTGCCTTTCTACTTTTCCTGAAGACTGTGGGTGGTATGGTACATGTAAGTGCCATTTGATATTAAAACTTGTGGAGACCTGTTGAGTGATATGTTAGATAAAACTTGGACCATTGTCTGATTGCCTAATCTGAGGCAGACCAAACCTGGGAATGATTGATTTTAATAATGCTTTTACAACTGTATCTGCAGTTTCCTTAGTTGTAGGAAAGGCCTCTATCCATCCTGAAAAGATACAGATGAAGGTAAGAAGGTATTTAAAAGTTTTGTATCTTGGCATGTGAGTGAAGTCTATCTGCCAATCCTGATTAGAGGCTTGTCCACAAAACTATGAGCAGGAAAAGAAGGGGATGGTTCATGTCTTTGAGGAGAGGTTTTATCACAGAGTTGACAGGTGTGAGATATCTGGTGGATGACAGCACTCTGAGAAGGATGTGCGACCATCTGAGTCAAGACCCTATATATTGTCAGTGATCCCACCTGAAAACAGTTGTACAAATTAATAATAATATCTTGAACCTGATGATCTGGAAGAACAATTTTTGACCCTTGGACAATCCATCCTTGAGTACTTTGTGTGTTTTCTGTTTTTTTTTTTTTAATCAATTATAGTTGTTTCAAAGAGTATTTAGGAGAAGGAATTCAACATAATCGTGAAAAAGAGTTGTTTTCTCCTGAAACTGATAATAAATTTAATGGATTGAGGGGGCATATAGTTGAGAGTGTGACAGTAGGATCCTGTCTAACTGTTAGGTGTACCTGTTTTAAGTGTGATGGATTCATAAGAGCAAGGAGTGTTTCATGTGAGACTGTCAGCAAGACAATGCAGTGAGTAAACTGTGACTGTTTGTCCTATGGTGAACTTTGACTCTTTCTGAGTTAAAATAGCCACCGCTATTGCGTGAAGGCCAAAGGGCCATTCACAAAATGTGCTGTCCATTTTTGAAGAGACACACTACTGCCTGAAATGAGGATCTCTTTTGGTATCCTAGGACCACTTCAGCTTTTTTTTTTTTGTACCAGGGATCAAACTCACAACCTCAAGCTTGCCAGTCAAGTGCTTTTGCCACTAAGTTACATCCCTGTCCCAGCACTGTGTTTTTGAGTTGAGGTGATTAAAAGGTAGGGTAGAATCAGGAAAAGTTAGAGCTGGAGCTTTAACTAAAACGTCCTTAAGATTGAGAAATGAGGAGTAAGTTGGAGCTGTGGGGGGTCTAGTGATTCCGATAGGATTCCCTTTGAAGTCTAGTGTACAGGTTGTGCAAAAGAGGTGAAGTTGGGGATCCAAAGGCAAAAAAAAGTTTGGTAACGCTAAGAAAGATAGCACCTATTGTTTTGTAACTAGGTTCTGGATGTCAAGAAGTAAGGCTTTGTGATCAGAAGTTATGGAACGTGTGGTAGGAGAGAGAGTGAAAACTAAGCATTTTACTTTTTGTAAAGCTATCTAAGCTTTTTTGGGGGGAAACACTGTATCCTCGTAAGAGAAAACGTTGAGCAGGATAACTATGTTGAGTATAGCTGAAGAAGCAATAGGGCAAAAAAGCAGGAGATAATCAACATATTGGATGAGTGTACTAGGTTAAAGGTGAACTGCAGCAAGGTCAGTGGCAAGGGCTTGAATAAAGAAGTGTGGGCTAATACCAAAGTTTTGAGGTAGAACTCTGCAAGTAGTACAGATTGAAACACGTCTGAATCTGTCCACATAAAAACAAAGAAATACTAGCAGTAAGGGTGTAGGGTATCATAAAGAAGGCATCCTTGAGGGATAGCACCAAAATGTGTGAGGCAGATGGGAGAATATGAGACAGTATAGAATAGAAGCTTGGGACAACCAAGTCAATTTTCATGGCTGCATTACTAATGGCCCTGAGATCTGTACCAATCAGTATGAATCATCTGGTATGAGTATAGGAAGAATTAGTTTATTGTAGGTTAGATGTGTAACCCTTAAGAATCTATTAGATAGCACATGGCAGATAAGATGTTTCAGTCCCTGTAGGTGTTTTGGGGCTATAGGGTATTGTGAAACACAAGAGAAAACAGAAGGATTCTTTGGATGAATTAAAACTGGTGTAACATTAGTGGCATGTGTAGGGCTGGAAGTGCCCCAGACTACTGTATCAGTGAGGGAGGAGGGAAGAGGAAGTGCAGGGGTAGAGATGCATAGGCACTGGGCTTGTAGTATAAGGGTGATGGGAAGACTAAAAGTAAAAGAAAATTTGAGGATTTGAAATGAGTCCCTGCCTAAACGAGGTACAGGACAGGTTGGGATGACTCTAAAGTTGTGTGTGAAGAATAACTCTTGAAATTGTCAGGGAAGGAGGCCTGTCTGTAGGGGCTGTGTTGGCTTACCATCATTCCCCACAATGGAAATGTGACTGAGAGCATTGGACTAAAAACTCAGGTATCACTCTATATCTAGCCCTTCTGTCAATAAGAAAGGGAAATGCTTTACCTGAGATTTCCAGTGAGACTCAAGATTCCAACAGAGTCACCTGCTATGGCCTGGGCACCCTGGGCTCCATCAGTCTTCTTTAATGGTGAATCTGAGCTGAGTTCTCATCAATGGATACAGAGGCAATGGTGGCCCTATTGACTGTTGTGAGTGCAGGAAAGTTGATGACTTACCTGTTCTCTGATAGACAGGGCAGTCGACCTTCCAGTGACTTGTTTGGGGACATGGTCCTGGAGGAAGTCTCAAGTCAGTAAAAGTTCACACCTAGTGTCCTTCCTTGTTGTATTTGAAGCATGGTCATGGAAGCGGCCAGGGCTTTGAGACTATATTGGTAATTTCATTAGTTGGTGCATCTCTCCAAGCCTCTCGTGCCATAGTGAAAAATTGACCCTGGAGTTTAGCCTGAAGTCTAATATTTTGTAAATCCTGTTCAGCTTATAATTTAAGTTCTTCTAGTTTATCCAGTTTTAGCTGTTTTGTCTATTATTAGAAACATAGAAGGATGCAAGTAAGACATCCTTTTGTGGGGAATGAGGGCTTAGATTAGATTTTTAAAGTTTAGTAAATGACACCTAGTAAATGAAGTGAGAATTAAACAACAATTCCCTCAGGTTTTGCAGGGTCCACATCAGTAAATTTTGCAAGGGCCTCTGTAAGCTGTGTCATAAATGCTGCTGAGATTTCATCTGCCAGTTGGATTTGTTATCTTAATTTCTGATAGCCTTCTTGTGTGAAATTTTTCAGAGGTCCTAAATAAGGTATTCACTCATTTGGGCTATATGTTTGGAGACTTTAGCATCAGGTTGATAGCTCCATTTGGGGTCTTGGTTGAAAACAGTCATTACCCCTTAGGAAACTCTTGATTAAATGCATGTGTCTCATCTGCAACCACCTGAGCTCTTTGCCATAGCACTGCTTTTTAAGAGGGAGAGAGGGTGGTGGAGAGAATAAACTGAATATCCTTATAAGCTAATTTATATGCTTGAAAAATGAATTTGAGTTGTTTTTGAAATGAAAAGGATCTTCACTGAAACACCCTACATGGTCCAAAATGTGTGAGAGATGAGCTAAAGAAAAAGGAATTTGAACATGGACAAGAGCTTCAGTACCCGCAACTTCACTTAGGGGGCAGAGGGGCTGAGGGGCAGAGGTAGAAGTGTTGGCAGGGATTAAACATGACAACTGATGACTGGGGAAGTCAGAGGGAGGGCCCTGTGAGAATGTATGTGATGGGCAGGAGGGGTATAAGGGAGGCTATCAGGGGAGCAGTGAGGCGGTGTGAGAGGAAGAGGATGGGTGGTGTATGCACAAGTTGAAAAAGGTGGTACAGAAAAAGTTGATGGAGATGAATGTGGAGTGGGAGAGCAAGGTGGAAGTGGAAAGGAAGGATAAAGAGTTAGTGGCAAGTCAGCTTAGAGAGTGGGCCTCAACTGTTGTAGGAAGTTGTAGGATTTGAAGAGGGGGAAACCAGGAGACTGAGGTGGAAGCAAGAGTGGGGTGTAGTTGATGATGACAAAGAAGAAGGAAAAGGAGAGGAAGGTTGATGACAGGTTGGAGAGGGGGATTGCTATGAGGAGGGAGCCAAGGGCTTGTGTGAGTATGGAGGAGGAAGGATGGAAGGGACTTCTTCATTAGGATCAGGAAGAGAAGCAAAGGTTCCTCATAATGATGTTGAGCAGAAAGGGGAGGAGAGTCTGTGAGCAAGTCAAAATGATTTGAATTGCTTTGCTGGACTGGATAAGGCTGGGGCATGCCCAGAGCTCAAAGAAGGTCTGAACATAAGGAATTTCTGCCCACTTGCCATTATGATAGCAGTAGTTATCTAGATCCCTAATGGTATCATAAGCAAAAGTACCTTCCTCTGGCCAGCAGTTGGCATTGTTGAGAGTGTACATAGGCCAAGCAGTTTGGCAGAGGAAAATAAGTTGTTTTGGTCTAATCACTTTTTTGAGCCCCAAAGGGCCTCACTGGCATAAGAGGCATTCAAGAGGAGTATGCTTTTTTTTGGTAGAGAATGAATATTTCCCATAATGAGCCTAATTAAGGTTGAACCAAAGAAAATTGGTCACGGATCTGTGATGGGTTGTCACCACACACAGGAGCACATTCGGCTAGAGACTCCAACAATTGTGTCCACTAATCATCACCAGGAAAAACAAAAAGGGAAGTGAAGTCCCAGAGGAAGAGCAACAGAGTGTCCTAGCATAGGCCCATGACTTAAGAGGCAGGCACCTTGAGTGAGAGTTGGCTCACCTGTGAGAATCTGGAGAGATGAGGCTGGGCCAGTGTTGAGTAGGAGGCAGCAAGGAATGGCAGTGGTGGGTTTTCCTTGTAAAAGAGGAAAGAAAGAGTGAAAGAGAGAATGAGTTTTTGGGTGGGGGGAGTTCAGACCACAAGATACCCCCCCATTCCCCAGGAGCAATGGCCCCCATCCACTCTGGATCTAACAGAACAGACTGTTTGGTTTCCATGGTTCAAGGGAAAGGACACAGAGAGAGGGAGAGAAAGAGAGAGAGAGAGAGATCCAGGGAGAGAGAGAGAGATCCAGGGAGAGAGAGAGAGATCCAGGGAGAGAGAGAGAGATCCAGGGAGAGAGACAGATACAGGGACAGAGTCAGAGACAGAGACAGAGACAGAGACCAGAAGAGAAGTGTCTCTTACTGAGGGCAATGTAGGACTTCTGAAAAGATGCAGGCACCCTTTGGAAGCTTTGGGAATAAAACACAGACTTTTATTTGGAACTTGACAGGGCTGAGCTAAAGGGGAAGGTGGAAAGACATATTGACAGATGGTTGAAGGAAACACTGTGAGTGCACAAAAAATCGGAGATCTGGCTTGTTGGTCTGGGAAAAGAACACTGAGGGGCACTGTCCAGCATTAACGGAGCCTGTACATGGGGAAAAACCTATGATTAATAGGCAGAACAATTACCACAAGTACATAAATTTACTCATTCAACGACTTTTTGTTGGACAAATACTAAATGTGTGGCATTGTATGTTTCTTTATATAAGAATGCCTGTGGCAAAAGCCCTTCATAATCCCTCTTCTGATATTTTATTAACTACACATCAGACATTTGTCCACCTGCAATAGAATGACCCATGCTACAACTCTGTGTTTCTGCTAAATACAATAATTTGTCTTCTTTCTCCCATAGTGTTCTTTCTTAGATAAAGAATATTGTATCATTGATAGAAGAGGAGGAAATTATTTGGGCACAAAAAAATTAGGAAGAAATTAAAAGGGAACACATAAGTGTAGGAAAAGATATTCTGTTTGAAGTCTTTTTTTTCTTTCAAAGATAAAGGTACGAACAGATTTATATATTACCCAAGGTGAAATATCTCATACATATATAAAAAGAAAGTACAGCAATATCATTACATTCCCTTATTATAAGGAAAAGTACCAACTAGATGTGAACAGAGAACACTGTACTTAATGTAAGAATAAGACAAGTGATTTAGAAAAAAGTTTGAAGAAATAAAAATCATTTTGCCTCTTATACTTTATGATACTCTTCCTAGATCAGACCTTGAAAGGAAAAATTTTAAAAGAAAAAATTCTTACATAAAATCATGTTCCATCTGATTTTTCAATAGCTGAGAAACTGTGTACAACATTTAAATTAGGAAGTGAAATGTATAATAAAATGGATTGGTGTATAAAATGCTATACATGTACATTTAAAGAGATATTTTCAAAACTTGTGGTACCATAGAAAGTATTTTTTTCATAATACCAAATAGGAAAATTTTGGAATGCAAATTTTAATATATAGTATGATTGTATTATAAATATATTTCAATTGTAAATGAAGCACCTCAAAAAACTTTTAATTCTAAATTTATCAAATTATAATTCATTCTGCAATACTCAGATCTTGACATGCTGAAGAAAGACTGAAGTTAAGCTTGGTGATAATGATCAGTGATTGCATGATTTTTCAGGTTCCTTTAGGCCTGAGATTCTACATTCAAGAATTCACTTAAAAATACCTCACCTATCAACCGGATTGATATAGGTACTTGGCCTAGTCCAAGGCAGCTGTTACTTTATGAAGAAACAAGTGAAAGTTCTAAGATGTCAAGCAGCTCAGTTCCAGTGATTTGTAAATGGCAACACTGCAGAATCCTTTCTCTGGAGCCTCAGCATGACCACATGTTCTGTTTGTAGGAAAACTCTGAATTTTCTTAGCTAGACTAATTAGACCTCAGGGGTAATTTACCAACAGACACTGCCAACAGCCTAATCAATTCAACTTATTCACAGAATTTTAGATAGAAACTTATATGGTATTTATCTTTAATTGTTAACTTTCTCCTTAATTTGACACAAAAACAAATCCCTGTGTGACAAGAAAGAAAAATAGTCCTCTGTTAATGAATTTGAATATTTACTAAAAATGAATTAGTTTATAAGTGGTTTTAGTGTATTTGGCATTTTATGAAATAATGCGTAAATGTCTTCTTAAATTTTTATTATACTTTGTTCCTTATCAACCCCTCCTTCACTGGTATTACAGTTTTAAAATAATATCTCACAGGATATACATTAAGAAGTAATTATGACCCACAACAGAAACACTTCATATCAAGACTGGTTTACAGTATTTCTCATAACAAGTTCTAAAACTAGATTAACAGCATGATTATAAAAATAGTTACAACTGTTTTCAACTATCTTCAGTGTTCTAAGATACATTTTTCAGTGATTCTAATAAAATCTAATGATATTCCCACAAAGGCAAAATAACTCTTTTTAACATGGAAAACCAAGACATGGATCAGAATATTTACCAATGTAAAATAAAAGCCAAGTCTCCTGAGTCCTAGGCCAGAGTCCTCATGCTTAGATTACTGTGTGTTAACTAATGTGTCAAAAAAATTTATTCCATCTCCCACAGTGAGGAGCAATGGAATTGTCTACTAAAATATACACATATAAATATTTGAAATTATTTTTGAAAGCTCAAACTTTATTCAGTTAAATTTAGGAATGTTCCTAAATATAATAGGACCATTAACTCACATTCAAATATATTTTCTAAAGAGAGAGACAGAGAGAGAGAGAGAGAGAGAGAGAGAGAGAAGTTGTACATGAGTTTGTGTTGGTTTTAGAGAATGCCGACAATTCTGAGTAGCATATGGGGGAAAAGTTTAACAAAAGTAATACTTTGGGAGAAGAAGGCAAGATGGCCGATCAGTGAGAAACAAAATACAAAGCCTCCTGGGAGAAACAATTCATATGCCAGAATAAAACACCCTGGAGAGACCCAGACAGAGGGAGATGGATCCTCAATGCAGGAAGAAATTAAAATGTAAAAAAGCTCATCAAATATGTTGGGACTACAACTAAAACAGCTAAAAACTGTGGGACACAGCATTTTCAGGATAACCCACCAAGTCTGCACTGGCTTGAATCCAAGCCGGCAGGCAGAGCCTCCCAAACTCGTTCCCACTGTCACTCACAGGAAGCACAGCAGTGCTGAGGTTGGGGGTTGGTGAGCCCAATGGAGAGTGGAGTGGGTGAAGGGACCTTCATTAATCCAAGGTCAGTGCTGGGAATGAGACCCCCCATGGGAAAGGCATGACCAAAAGGGCCACATGTTGGAATCTGGTAGGAGGAGCCTGAACTGGGAGTGACAGTGACTTCGATTGGTTGCTCCCACCCCAGAGCAGATTCATGCGATTTGCTTGGACTAGGCCACACCCCTGATCGTGACACAATGAGATGTCCCAAATCGATTTCCTGTGCCTAGCACGCATTAACCAGGTGAAGGGACCTGAAGTTTGGCTGGCCCAGTGGAGAGGGGCAGGCATACGCAGCCTGCTTATGCCTCAGTGACAAGAGCAGGCAGAAGAGGGCAGAGTTCCCTCGCCAGTGTGCTTCGGAGGAACCATGGCCAACAGGAAAGGGGGCAAGTACCTCCACTGTAAACCTGTGTGGAGGAAGCCGGGCCATGACAGGAGAGAGAGGCAGGAGGAGGCCCCCAGCCCAGAACCCTGAGAGCCCTGATCCAGAAGAAGGAAAAACAAGGGAGAGTGACGGCGGCAAACACACAACATCAGACATGGTTTCAATGGACATTAAGAGATATCTTTGAGACCTTGTAGACGAGCTCAAAACTGAAATATTAAATCAGATAAAGCAGGATATGAGTAGAGTAATAAAAGAAATGCTCTAAGGAAGCATCTCTCAGGATGATACAAATGGAAGAATGGAGGAACACAAAAAGGAGAGAAAAATTTGATAAAGAACATAAAGAAAATATAGAATACATGAAGCAGATTCAAACAGACTACCAGGAAATTAAAAACTCCATTGAAAGCTGGCAAAACTGCTTAAAAGAAACTAAGGATAGACTACTCAAAACTTGAAGACAAGTTTGCATTGCGTGATCATGAAAGGAAAGAGCTCTTAAAAATAACAAGGAAACAGGCAGTAACAATACAAAGGCTAGAAGATGACAAGATAATCTACAATTTAAGAATAAGAAACACGAACAAAGAAGCAGGAATATATACAGGTGAATTACAAAGGCTATGCATGGAAATAATTAAGGAAAATTTCCCAAGTATGGGAAAAGTCAATGACATTCGGTTGTGTGAGGCATACAGAATTCCAGCCACCTACAACCAAAACAGAACTACACCCAGACATATAATAATCAAGATGCCAGAAATTCAATGTAAAAACAGAATAGTAAAAGTCATCAGAGAAAAGAAACAGATTACCTATAAAGGTAAGCCCATCAGAATCACACCTGACTACTCAACACAGACCATCAGATCAAGAAGTGCTTGTAGCCAAGTCCTCCAAGTCCTGAAGGAAGGTGGCCTCCAGCCCAGATTGCTGTACCCTGCAAAACTGTCACTAGAAGTTAATGGAGAAACAAGATGCTTCCATGACAAAGAGGAACTGGGCGAGTTTGTGACCACCAATCCAACCCTGCAGAGAATGCTGAAGGACATTCTAGAGAGAGGGAAAAAAATACCAGAATTTTAGGAACAGTGGCAGAAAGGCCTCAATAAGTGGGCAGGCAGTAGAATGAAGGAGAAAACTCAACAAAGGCAGAAAAATAGCATAGCAGAAAAGAGGCAGAGAAGGATAACTAGAAATTCTAACATAGATGGCCTTGATACGCTATATTGTTATTAGTGCACCAGGATTTAAAACCCACATTACTCACACTACTCTCCTTAGATGTATTATATTCTGTTCCAGTCATTCTAACTGTACTACATTTGAAGGCAGAGACAGTAATCCTGAAAATAACAGGGTATAGTATGGTACTCATCCTTAATTTCCTATTAACTTAATCTAAAGCTCTGTAAAACCTACACTGTTTTACCATGACTGATAAAAATTGAATCTGGTTTGTTGGATCGCTGTTTTGTATTGTTAGATTTTATTCAAAGCTATTATGATTGACAGTATCAAGTCTGAGAGTATAGGCAACTGCACTTAAGATGACAAGATTCATTAGAATATCCACTCTGGTTTGATTATTACCTGCCTTTGAAATTTTATACTGTCTGTAATTTTTTATTTTACTAATATTGTTATTTACTGCTATACTCAATTATTCTGCTATGTTCAATTATGCCCGATTATATACACAGTCTATTGAAAATAATAAGAAACAACACAGTAATCATTGTAGATCACCTTGTACTGTGGTTTTATAAGAATTTTTGATTTCATGTGTTTATAGAATTTGTTTTTTGTCTTGCTAAGCTTTTTTTTTCCTCTAATACAGAAAGGATAGAAATACATGTAGAGATTCATGCATGCATAGCTGTTTACACTATCACTGTTTGACTATCTACTTTGTATGCTTTAATTTTGTAATTTGAACAACTATTTCTAAGAAGACAGTATGTAATTCATCAACTAGTGATTTCTTATTGTTTTTTTTTTTTTGGAATTCTGTGTTATCTCTACCTTTTACATGCTTTTGTTTCTCTTTAAATAAAAAAAAACACATTACTCACACCATTCTGTTTAGATGGATTATATTCTGTTCCACTCATTCTACTTGTACTAGATCTGAGGGCAGCCAGTTATCCTTAAAATAGCAGGATACAGTACAGAAATCATCCCTAACTTCCTATTTACTTAATCTGAAGCTCTGTATAACTTACACTGTTTTACCGTGACTGTCTTAATTGAATCTGGTTTGTTAGATTGCTGTTTTGTATTGACAGATTTTATTCAAAGCTCTTATGATTGATAATATGAAGTCTGAGGGTATAAGCAACTACACTGAAAATGACAAGAGTCACTAGGATACCCACTCTGGTTTTACTATTACCTGCCTTTGAAGTTTTACATTATCTACAATGTTTTGTTTTTACTAATATTGTTATGTACTGCTATATTCAATTATACTGCTATATCTAATATGCCTAATGATATAGACAATTCTATTGAAGATAACAAGAAGCAACACAGTAACCATTGTAGATCACCTTGTACTGTGGTTTTATATGACTTTTTTTTCATGTTCTTATAGGAATTTGTTTTGTTTTGTCTTGCTATGTTTTGTTTTTCCCTCTAATACACAAAGGATAGAAATGTAAAGACTCATTCATGCATAGCTGTTTACAGTCTCACTGTTTGAATATCTACTTTGTTGGCTTTAATTTTGTAACTTGAGCCACTATTTCTAAGAGGACAGTATGTAATTTATCAACTAGTGATTTCTTACTGTTAATCTTTTTTTGAATTCTGAATCATTTCTACCTTTTTCCTGTTTTTTTTTCTTTAAATACAATAAAATAAAAAAAAACCCTGAGATTCCACCTCATTCGGGAAAGAATAGCTGCCATCAAGAAATCAATTGATAACAAATGTTGGCGAGGCTGCAGGGAAAAAGGAACACTCCTCCACTTTTGGTGGGAATGTAGACTGGTGCAACCCTTATGGAAATCCATATGGAGAATTCTCAGAAGACCAGGATTAGAAGCCCCATTCAATCCAGCTATCCCCCTCCTGGGTATTTTTCCCAAAGAACTGAAAAGTTTATATCACAGTGATATATGCACACCCATGTTCATAGCTGCACAATTTGTGATAGCTAAATCCTGGAAACAACCAAGATGCCCATCAGCTACAGAGTGGATGAAAAAGATGTGGCATTTTTATACAATGAAATATTACTCAGCTATGAAAATGGATGATCTTGAGGCCTTCATAGGCAAATGGAGACAACTTGAGACTATCCTCATTAGTGAAATAAATAAGAATCATATTTATAAATATCATATTGTGTCTCTAGTGTAAAAAGTAAATAAGAACTACAAGTGTAATAAAACCAAAATGTGTAATTGCTATTGTA